>QGMI01001206.1:0-11156 GCA_007821535.1 Lachnellula occidentalis | reverse complement strand
ATTAAATACTCTTTAAAAGTATTATTCCTATTATTTAAAAGTAAAGATAATAGCTATTAGTTCTTAATTATAAACCTTATATTACTATTTGATTAGTAATAACTTTTTTAAAAAGAAAGCAATTAAATGCTACTTTCTATCTTTAAAGTATTATAATAGAATACCTTTAAGTATATATAGAAAAGTATCTATTTTAACTTATATCTTTTAAGCTAGATTGAAATATCTTAAGAGTAGTACTTTTTAGAATTAGGATTATAATATTAAGAAGGACTTTAAGGCCTTAGTAGTAAAGTAGAAGTATTCTAATTTCTTCTCCTTTTTTATACCTTTTAGTAAATCTAATAATAGGCTAGAAACCTTTAAGTATCCTTTAATAAACTTCTAATAAAAGTTTATAAATCCTAGAAAAACTTAAATATCCTAGAAGGTCTTTAGAACTAGCTATTTTTATATTAACTTTATATAAATTAGGTCTATTATAATACTATTAGAGCTTACTACAAATCTAAGAAATTCGACTATATTAGTATTAAATTCGTATTTCTTTAGGTTAATATATAACTTATATATATAAAGCTTATTAAAGACTTTCTAGATAAAGTCTTTATATATAGTAGAATCTTTAAAGAAGATAAGAATATTATTAAGATAGATAATATAAGTAATATCTACTAAGCCTATAAGTACCTAGTTGATATAGGCCTAAAAAGTTATAAGTATATTTATAAGACTAAAAGGTAAAATATAATATTCGAAATATCTATATTAAGTCCGGAATACTATCTTCTATCTATCTCCTTTTCTAATTTTTAGACAATAATATATATCTTTTAAATCTAGCTTTATAAACTTCTTATATCTTTTAAAATAGTTTAAAGTCTTACTAATTAGTAGTAGTAATATTCGATTCTTAATTATTATAGTATTTAAACTTTAATAATCGATATATAGCCTTAAACTTCTATCTTTCTTAGATATAAATATAATAGAAGCTCTAGCTAGACTTATCAACTTTTATATCTATCTTTTAGCCTTACTTATTTCTAGATACTTTTTAGGTATAGTAAGTTTAGATTCTATAAGTAGGTAGATTAGTCTTTAAGGCACTTGTTTTCCTAGTATTAAATCGATTTTATATTCTATTAAATAGTATTTAGATAGTATACTAGATTTTTAATTATTAAATATATTAAGATAAGCTAAATAGGCGTTTAGTACTCCTTCTATTCTACTAGTAATAGTCTTAACTATTATATAATAGAAGACTTCCTTTTTTATTACTTTCTTTAATTATTTTACTTCTATTAATAATATTTGAGATCAGGAAAAGGAATACTACTAGGTCTTTAAATAGAACCTAATAATAAGGTTAATAGTATTAAACTAGAAGTAATTAAGAATAAAAGAGATATCTCGTATATTAAAGTTATAGGATATGAAATTATATTAGGCCATTTTTATAATATTACTAGAATTAGTAGTAGTAATATTAATATTATATATTCTATAAGTAGTAACTTCTTTTTCTTCTATTATAATAAGTAGTATTTCGTTATTCCTAGGTTTCTAACTATATTCTATAGCTAGTTCTTATTTTACTATATTACTTTTTATACTACTATTAAATAGAGCCTATTCTACCTTTATATTACCTTTAGTATTATAAATTATTACTAGAATAATAATTCTCTACTATTATTAGCTATTATCTAATCTCTTTAGTATACTAGAGATTAGATATAGCCTTTTCCTATAGTTTTTAGTTTTAGGTATATAGGTACTATATAGCTGATTTTATTATAATTATAGCATTTGACTCTTATAGAATAGTAGTCTATATAGTATTCTTCTTTACTATATTTAAAGTATTTAGTAGGCCTATCTCTATTTGAACTTCTTTTAACTAAGGTTTAGTTTATACTACTAAGCTCCTTTTTGACTTTTAGGTAGAATATATTATACTTTTATTTAAATAAGGCAAAACGATTTCTTAGTTTAATCTTCTTTTTATAATAGTTCTAGGAAGATTCTATTCTTTAAGTAAGATTACTATTTATCTTATCTAACTTCTTTAAGTAATAAGTTAAGAATAAGAGTATTTTTCGAGTTATAAAAAAAGTAGTTTATTTATTAACTTATGATTTAAAGTTATTATTTAGCTTAGTATATAAAGTTTTATACTATTACTCTTTTATACTAGTACCAATCTAATCTTCTAATTTATTAAAATATATAACGAAATTATTAATCGTTTAATTATCTTTCTACTAGGCCTAATTATATTAATTAATAGTATTAAGATAATAGTTATCTCTATCTAATATTATTTTATATAGAATATTCTTAAATTCGGCCTAAAAGATATTTCTAGTATCTATATCCTTTTTAAATATAGACTATATCTAAGTAGGCTTCTTAGAAAAGGCAAAAACGTAGATATTAATTCGATTAATATTAGTAAAGTAGTAATAACCTTTATTAGTCTTAAAAGTATAAGTAGTATAATTAAGAAAGGTCTATATCTTAAAGATACTTTTTATTCTAAATTTAGGCAAGTCTTTTAACTTAAAAGGCTATTAAGTAGTATCTAGTAATTCTTTAAAGCAAGTATAAGAAAGTACTAGATTATTATTAAATTAAGGGTTACTAAGAATATAATAGCGTTTTAAGGTCTTAAAGTTATTTCTAGTTCTTTCTTCTTTATTACTTTCTTCCTTTATAGGTTCTCTTCTTATAATTTGATTAATTATAATAGAGATTTTATTATTATATTATTATTCTACTAATAACTCTCTAATTTGCTAGTTTATAGATTTCATATCTTTCTTTACCTTAGCTAGTTTCCTAGCTTTAGTAAGTTTCTTTAAAAGAATCTTCTTTTTCTTCTTCTTTTTCTTAAATTCTTCTTTAATTTAAATTCTAATAGAAAGCTCCCTTTCCTTTAAAGGTAGAGTTAATAAAAGTCTATTCTTATTTTATATAAACGATTCGTCTAAAAAGGCATTAGAGATAATATTAGAAGTACTTATAGAAGTAGATAAAAGTTTTTAGATTTATTTTAAATTCTTAATCTATATATTAAGATACTTAGAAAGACTTAAAAATAATATAGTATATATACATTTAGATTATTTACCTTAAAGCTATAATCTACTCTTCTACTACTTAAATCCTTATTATTTAATATAATACTCCTTTTTAGCTCTAATATAAATAATTGCCTTAGTAATAGTAGCTCTCTAAATAGTCTATATAGGCTTAGAATTATTATCTTTCTATATTCCTATTCTACTATTTAAATCGATTACTATTAAGTAGGTAATAGTAGAAGATAAAAAAGTCTAGATAAAAGCGATTAGATAAAAGCTATTATCTTTATAGAAGTATAAAACTTTTACTATTCTTAAAGGTAAACCTCTAGTAGGAAAAAGAGTAATTTCAAGTTATATAATACTATAGAAGAAGCTTAAAAATAGGCCTCTCGACTAGTAAAAAGCTAGAATTATAATTAGAGGCTTTAAGTAGAAATATAGAACTAATTACTTTAAAACATTTATATCTATTATTTAATATAATATACTATAGATTCTACTAGTTAAAGCTATAGCTAAAGATTTGGAAATTGAAATATTAGATATTAATACTATATTTTTAAATCCTATACTAAAAGAAGAGATTTATATAAAAGTACTAGAGTTTTACTATTTAATTTACCTAGAAATCAATTAAAAATACTACTTCTTAAAGCTTAACAAATCGCTCTATAGCTTTAAATAGGTACTTTATAAATAGTTTAATAAGATTAAAGAGTACTTTAATAAGATTAGTTTAAAAGAAGAAAAGAGTAATCTAAACCTTTTTATTAGGCATAGTATTTATATACTTCTTTATATTAATAATATACTAATTATTAGTCTAAAGGCTAAAATTAAAGTAGTTAAAAAAGATATTAAAGAGAAGTAGCAATCTAAGATCTTAGATCTAGTTAATACCTTTATAAAACTATAGATTAAATATAATTAATAGAAGTATACTCTTTAAATCTACTAAGAATCTTATATAAAGAAGCTTCTATAGTATATGAAAATAGATAATATAAATCTTAAAATTCTTCTTCTTCTAGCAACTATAATACTATATCTAGTAGATAATAATAACTTCTAGTAATTGCTTAATCCTAAAGAATCAAGCTTATATAAGCAAATCGTTAGATTAGTAATCTACTTCTTAAATAGTATTCGCCTAGATATTATATATACTATTTCTTAATTTACTTGATTTATATTAAATCTAAATACTTAATATCTTAAAATATTAAAGTATCTACTATACTATCTATAAGGTATAATATTACTAGAAATAATATATAATAGCTTAAAAATAGATAATAGGTAGTTAGTCTAGTCTAATATAACTTAGAAGATAGAAAATAATAAAAAGTCGTTTTAAGGATATACTATTTTATAGTTTAAGAGTATAGTAACTTAGGCTATAAATAGATAAAAAAGTATAGTATAAAGCTTTATAGAAGCTAAGATAATAGCTATAAATAAAGGAGTAAAAGAAATAGTATAGATAGAGAAAATAGCTTAAGATTTAGAAATTGATATAAAACCTCTATCTACGATTTATATTAATAATATACCTACGATCAAGCTTATAAAAGCTATAAAGTTTTATAATAAAGCTAAGTATATACTCTTTTGATACTTCTTTATTTAAAAAGATATAATTTAAAAGAAGAGGCTTATAATTTAGTATATAGAAAGGAAAGAGCAAATCGCTAATATACTTATAAAGGCTCTAGCTAAAGACTTATTTATTAAGTTTATTAGTTAGATAGGCTTAAGATATAAGGTATAAACGCTTACTTATTACTTATAGTACCGATTTAAGCGATTTTGATATAGCAAAATCGATTTTAGTATAGTAATATTAAAAGGTATATTTTAGGACGCTAGAAACGATTTTAGAAGTTAATAATAGATACCTTTATACTATAATATAAGATTTAGGTCTTATAAAGTATCTAAACTCTTATATTAGAAATATAGAAGCTATACTATAGTATTATAGAAGTTAATAAGGCCTAGAGATACTATTTATAGTAAGGAAGTATATTAGAAATAGCTGCTTATATAAGCATACTATTATATAAAACTTTATAATATAGTATATTTCACTTTTTAATCTTTATATAATATATTACTATATGACCTCTTATACTAGCGCACTCCTCTCTCATATATCTATTATATCGCTTATAGTTTAATAAGAGTTTTATAGTCTATCACGCTTATATAAGTAGCTAAATCTACTACCTAGTCTTAGTACTATATATATGATTTGTTGAGTTAGGAAATGGCTACGCTGGAATGCGTAAGAGCTAGTCACGTGATATGTCACGTGACTTAGGTTCGCACTAAGCGAAGCCTCTGTCTATAGTCTCATCTACGTATTCTCTATACTTAGACTCCTAAATACAATTAGTATATATATTCAGATACCTTATAGTAATTCTAATAGGTTATAAGCTTCTAGGTTAGTATAATATAGTACTCTATAAGGTATCTAAATGCTTCTAGGGATGTTCCTTATTAGGAGTATTAGTTTAAATAGTAATATTTAAAGGAGCTATAAACCTTCTTACTTATACTTGTACTTGTATCTATACCTACTACCGTTTCTAGAAGTCTATAAATCTATCTACTATTTCTAGAAGTCTATAAATCTAGTCGCACCTATTATACCTCCCAAATCGATATTTACTAACTAATTAGGCTTCTATATACTAATTCTAGCTTTATACAACCTTATACGACATTCTGCCAATCTCTACTACTAGTAGAAACTACTCGAAATTACTTCTACGACCTAAATGAGCTTTATAGAGTAATATATAATGCTCTTAGCTAGTTCATTACTCGATTTATAGCCTTCTTACTACTAGAAATCAAATTCACTTCACACATATATATATAGGACGAAATGCCAAGATACCCTCTTATAAAGCTCTAGTAATATAGAGAGTCTAGTAAGAAATCCTTCTCTTTCTTATTAGAAATCGAAATCCTTCTAAGTAGACGGTTATTTAAGGAGTAGTAACCCTTCTTACTACTAAGGCAGCTACTTTAATAGTATTTACTATTAAATCTGCCGTCCTATACTAGCAGAAGAGCTAGTAAAGCTTCTACGATGAAAAACACTCGATTTTATAGTCCTTTTCATCCTATTTCTACTTGAAAATCGACATTTTACTAGTAATATATAGCGCCTAGGCTTACTGCCCCTAAATATAGTATAGGACAGCCTTATGAACTATATATAAAGGCTATATATTAAAGGGAACTACTATAACTAGAGATGTACTCTCTTCACTACTAAATCCGTCTGAAATTTAGGCTAATAGTATTTAAGGAATAGTAACCCTTTTTACTACTAAGGCAGCTACCTCTAAAGCTAATCATAGTTGAATCTACTATATTACGTCTAGTAGGAGAGTGAGACCTAGTAAGCTTAGTTCCTACGACTTCTCCTTACTGCTAAATCCTTAAATCTAGCTATATCTATAATCCTATAGCTTTATCGACTTTATCTGAACATTCTGCCTACCTTTACTACTAGTAGAATCCTATTTTCACGCTAATTTTCAGGATCTATAAGCTTCTATAGAGCTAAATGTAAGCTTTGCCGCCTTTCTAACCCTTATTTACTAAAAACTTTTTTACTCCTAACTAGACCTACTATCTTCTAGTCTTTACTAACTTCACTTGAAACATTCTACCTATATCTACTAGGGCAAAATGTACCTTTAATAATAAATATAGCATTTATAAGACCTAATATAAGTCTATAGCATTTGTCTAATCTTTTCGCTAAAATATTTTTCATACCTAGCTAGATTTATTATCTACTAGTTCTTACTAGATTACTCTAATACATTCTACCTGTATTTACTAGCTCCTAATGCTTAATACTACTTTAATAATTGCTTTAAAGAGGTAAATACAAGCCTATAGTATTTATCTAATCTTTTTACTAAAATATTTTTCATGCCTAGCTAGATTTGTTATCTACTAGTTCTTACTATAATTTTCTAAAGCATTCTACTTGTATTTACTATATAAAATCTAGCTTTAATGATAATTATAGTATCTACGAGCTTCCGTAGAGCTAAATACGAGCTTCAGCTTTCATCTGAACCTTCCTTCACCTCTAAAAACCTTTCTCACTACTAAATCCGACCTACTTTTAGCCTCCTTCATATTATATAAGCTATACTAAGCTTATGATTCTCGTCTGACCTTAGAGATACTACCTCTTGAAATAGCTTTCACTTTCTTGAAAACATAAAGAGATCATATAGTAGGGCAGTAGGCATACTGCCTGCTAGGACATATAAAGCCTAAGAAGGGGCTAGCCTCTTTACGTTTTTATTTAATCTCAAATCTAGCTTGCTAGGTATAGTAATACTCGAATTTCGATCGATTTTACTTCTTTACTTAGATTTGCAGATAATTTACTAGGAGTTACGGCTTTAAATTCTAGGTATATGCCTATTAACACTTAATTTTAGCTTCTATATCTTCAATTTTTAAGTAAATCTACAAATTGTAATTCTTTTAAGCTTTTTAGCTTCTTTTCACTTCTTTCCTTAATTTGTAGATGACTTACTAGAGTTTCAGCCTTAAAATTTAGGTATAACTACCATTTTATTTACGTTTCTTAGCTATTACCTTTACTGCCTATAAATCATCTACAAATTGATAAATTTTTAAGCTTTTATAAAGCTTACTTCTATATAACTACTTTGCTTTAGCTTTGCTTTACTTCTACTTTTGCCTTACTTTACTTCTACTCTCATACACTTTAGTATTCCTACTTTTACCTTCTTTATTTAGTCTGCCTTCTACGTCTATGCTTATGCTAGACGGCCTAAGGGAGAGATATAAGGAGAAGGAGCCTAAGGGCTATACCTGAGGGTAAAAGTAGATATAGAGGTAGAGTAAGTCTACTAGGAAGAGTAAGTCTACGAGGCTCACTACTAGGGAGAGTGAGACTATAGGGTTTACTACTAGGGAGAGCCTTACCTAGAGCCTTATCCTATATAGTACTCTACTAGGGAGAGCCTCACCTAGAGCCTCATCCTCCTATATGGTACTCTGCTAGAGAGAGCCTCACCTGGAGCCTCATCCCACGTGGCACTCTACTAGAGAGAGCCTCACCTAGAGCCTCATCCTACATAGCATTCTGCTAGGGAGAGTAGCGCTAGCTAGGAGCGCTAGTTTGCTAGAGGATATCTTTTAATTTTTCTCTTATTTCCTTTCTATTTTTACTACTTTTACCTGCTTTTACTACCTTCTTTTACCTATACTAATACTGCTATAGTTTCATAGTACTGCTTTTATCACGTGTTTAGCTTCTAAGCTAGGGAGAGCAGACGCTAGTATGCTATTAGGCATGCTTTTATATATATAGTCACTTAGCATTCCTCCGTTTCTATTTAGGGAGAGTATTGAGTTAGGAAATAGCTACGCTAGAATGCGTAAGAGCTAGTCACGTGATATGTCACGTGACTTAGGTTCGCACTAAGCGAAGCCTCTATCTATAGTCTCATCTACGTGTTCTCTACACTTAGACTCCTAAATGCAATTAGTATATACACTCAGATACCCTATAGTAATTCCAATATGATTCTCTTTTAAATACTAAAAAGCCTAGCAAGATAGTATATTATCATAGCTTATATAGTATATTTGGTACTAAGTATAGTATAGAATATATTATCTCGAAAGTTCTCTATAGTCCTATATATTACAATTCTTCTATCTACTTCGATTTACTTACTAGTTTTAAAATTCGCTAATTATTTTTATATTTAATTACAACTTTTAGTTTATTTAAGTTATTCTTAAAACCTATTAATAGATTATGCATTTTAAGCTAGGTCTTATATAATATAATAACTAGATTTAATAGAAAGGTCTAGTATAATAGTTATTTATATAGAGTTGAAATTTAATAATAGATTAATAAATAGATATAGCTTTTAGAATCTATAATATATTCTTTATATTATATTAAAGCTTATAATTAGCTATACTATAATTAATTAATAAATAATCTTATTATAATTTATATTATATTAATTGTATTTTATAATAGAAAAGGTTAAGTAGTTTTAGATATTCCTTACTTAAACTCTATATAGACGAAAGTTAGGCGTAAAAATAGTAAATAAACCGGCTTATTAGTCAATTCTAGTAATTAGTAAGTAAATCGGAGTAGATCCTACTTTTTAGAACTATCTAATAATCTAGCTACTATTTTATATAATACCTACCTATATTCCTTATAGTATAAATATACTAAGCAAAATCAATAATATGAGTTTAGGGAATCTATATTCTATAAGCTTATAGATATCTTTTAAATCTATTATATAGGATACTTAGTAACTATTTGTCTGATAATAGTAATATTTGCCAAAATTGACCAACCTACTTTATCAGGATCCTAAATACTATTTAATTAATACTAATCTTCTTTAATCCCTTTTAGTACCTTCGTTCTACTATTTCTATAGACTATAAATACGTTTCTAGTAATCTGTATATAGGCTGCCCCCGATTATAGCTATAGCTAATATTATCCTTTAAGGCTTTTTAGAGAGACTTTCGTTTATTTTTCATAAAGGTTCATTTTTACAAGTAAAAGGTTTCTATACTTATCTTCTATAAAGTAAAAGCCGGTTTCTAGATCAATCTATAGCTATACTATTAAGAAGTAATATAACTATAAACTCTATGACTAGGATCTAACTTATAGAATACTTATAATTAATAAGTAAAATAATAAAAGGTTATAATAAATGTATTATAGAATAGATAGTATTTTAAGTAAGTAGAGAAACTCTATTTTATAAGGCTTCCTCTAGTTTAGGCACCTGACTATTTATTATATAGTAGCGTATTATAATCTTATAATATTCGTCTTTTATAAAACAATTTACTTATTCTAAATAGTATATAAAAAGTAGTATTTTACTACTAAAAACTAAATTAAAATATAAAGAAATACTTTATAATAAGTGTATAGGCGAGAATCTGACTAATAATAAAATATGCTTCTCTTTTCTAGTAAATAGAGGACGCTAAGCTGAATCTAGAGTCTAGCCTCTTTATAACCTTCTTTATTCTTCTTAATTCCTAAAACTTTACAACTTTTTATATCTTAGTATCTTAATATTTTTAATACCTTCTACGACTTTATTACTATTAAGTAATATATTTGCTATTAATATCTTTAAGTCGTTTATTGCTTTATCTTAGTTCTATGCATTTCTATTCTATTACTAGCATTAGTAGTCTAAAATCGAATTTTGTTATTAATATCTAAATCTTCTATATCTTAATACTATTATCATTCTATTTAAAGATATATACTAAGTAGTCCGATCTCCTTTTTATATGTTTTAAGCAGAATTTAGTTATTCTTAAAGTATTAAATAATATATTCTAGATCTTAATCTATCAACTTCAATTTACTAATTCTACTAAAACCTTTAGTATTTTCACGTTTTAAGTATATTAATAGTTCTAATATTACTAGCTCGCTCTCTAATTCGCTAGGAAGTTAGCTAATTGATAGTAACTTCATATAAATATAACTACTTCTATAGCTTTTTAATAATATTAATAATCTTTAAAACCTATCAAAAAAATATAATAGTAAATACTCTCCTTTATATCTTTTATTAACTTTAGTACTAATTTTTATACTAAAGTATAGACTTTATGCTCTAGTTTTAAGTCACTTCTATAATTTTCCTTACTATTTTCATCTAGTCGCTTAATATTACTATTAACTTTATTATTACTATTAAGTTTATTTAATAGTCGTTTACTTTACATTTTAGTATAAGTTTTATTAAGATTCTTATACTTTATTTATACTAATATTACATTTAGATAATAAACGTATTAATATTAGTTTAGTATAAGGTTCTAAGGTTCTAATACTTTAATAAGATATTATAATAGTATATTAAGTAATAAACATATTCCTTAAAGATCTTAGTATTATTTTTATACTAATCTTACTATTAGATTTCTATAATATTCTCAATTTTGCTAACTTCCTTTTTGAATTTA
>QGMI01001205.1:0-11165 GCA_007821535.1 Lachnellula occidentalis | reverse complement strand
ATAGAAGGTTCGATCGGTGACATAAGCTACTGTAGTTCCTAAGGTTACTATAGTTTCTAAGGTTACTATAGTCTACTATACAATTATGACGCAAGTCGCCGCCTTTAGCATTCTAGCTACTTCTATGCTCTCTATTATGACTCATACTATTAATAAGCATAGAAGGTACTAGAATAGCGTTCTTTTATATATATAGAGGCCTTATTCACTCACTATAAGGCCTTCTAAGCTAAGCTTTCAAATTCACTTATATTTACATATATTATTATTACCTCTCACGTGATCCTTATCACCTACCGAGCCCACCTCCACCAAATCTCACAATAATACAAATTATAGTTATAGCTCTAAGGTATATTAATATATTTGGCTATATACTTACTTGCTTCTAGCTTAAAGCTTTAGGCTTAAGCTTAGTAGTATACTCTCTACTAGCTACCTATATAATATAATACAAGTTATAATAATTAAATAGAAGTATATATAAAGTATATAGATCTATTTATAATTATTTATATAAGCTTCTAGTATAAGTTATACTTATAATTAGAAAGGATATATTAGAAAGAGAGTATATATAGTCTAGCCCTCGTATAATACTAGCTAGCTAGCTAGCTAGCTATATAATATAATGTAAATTATAATAAACAATCTTCCTATATAGGCTTATATAGGTATTTCTAGCTAGGTTTACTATTTTTTAATAGAAATTAAATATAAAGTTAAAAGGTATATACAATTTAGTAGAACTAGAATAGATATAGTAGATATAGCCTAGTATAATCTATACTAGCTAGCTAGGTAGCTATTTATATAATACGATATAGGTAATAGTAATTAAGTAGAAGTATTTCTATAATATATATAGCTATTAATAATTGTTTTTATAAGTTTATAATATAAGTTATAATTATAGTCAAAGGGTATATTAATAAAAGGCTTTATTTAACTATATACTTACCTATAGGTTACTCGCTTTAGCCTATAAGACGGCTTAGGCTTAATAGTATACCTTCTACTAGCTACTTATATAATACGATATAGATAATAGCAATTAAATAGAAGTATTCCTATAATATATATATCTATTAGTAATTGTTTTTATAAGTTTATAGTATAAATTGCGGTTATAGTCGAAGGATATATTAATAAAAGGCTTCGCTTTAATATATTTACTAAAGCTACTTATATTAGTAGTAGATAGTAAAGCTTCTTACTATACTAATAATATACATTCTACTATCTAGTAAGCTATATATATCTTATTCAAATAGCTATTAGGAATTGTTTTTATAAGTTTATAATCTAAATTATAGTAATTGCTAGAAGGTATATCTATTTCTACTTTATACTTATAGAAGTTTAGTATTCTTTAGCTATAGATTATACTATATATTACTACTAATTCTAATACTATCTTATATTTTAATACCTAAACTATAATCTAATACTATAATATTACTAGCTATAATAGTAATACTATAATATAGCTATTAATACCCTAATAAGACCTAGGTATCTACTATTAAGATACTATAATATAACTATTAATACCTAAATAAGTACTAGGTATCTACTATTAAAGTATCTCTTAGTTTTAATCTAAGTTAAAAGAAGTAATATAAGTCTAAATAAAGGTATACATATATTAGAAAAATATATCTATTCTAAGAAATAAACATTTTTAAAAGTATAAAAGTTTTTAAGTCTTAGTATTTTATAGTATATAGATAGTATTCTTAGAGAACTATTACTTTAATACTTTATAGTTCTTATAAAAAATACTCCTTATTAGTAATACTATCTATTTTATTTATATTATTAACCGTTTTTAGTAATATAGTAGCTATTTTTATATAAAAACAAGATAATAGATAAAAGATAATAGAAAGGTTAAATTTAAGTTTTCTAAGTTTATAGTTCTAGGTAGTTAGTATAGTTTATACTATTACTAGTATTTAGAGACTAAGTAATCTATATATATTAGATTGAAACTATTTAGAATTCTAGAAGTTAAAAGATAAGTTTTAAGTTAGATTTCTATATTTACTATAAAAGGAGTTTATATGATAATAATAATAATAATAATAATAATATTTATTTTCGTCTATTAGAAGGCAGGCAAGAGCCTACTATCCTAGGACCTCCTATAGGATATAGTATTGAAATATGTGACTGAAGGTCATATAGCTTACTTCTAGCTACTACATTCTTATATATATAGAGGGCTTTGCCTACTATATAGATCCTTAAGTAATATAATTATCTTAAGCTCTATTATACCTTTTAATAGGTTATAAGCCTAGCTAATCCGTAGGTCTACTATAGGCTAAATCCTTAGACTCTATATCTATAGAACTTACTAACCTCTTATATAGATAATTCAGGCCTAAAGCCTCTAGATTAAGCTTACTAAAATTAATAGTATATTTTACTTAAAATATACTTTAGAAGAGTTTTCTAGGCTCTAGCCTTACTTTAGAGAAAAAACTACTAAATGCTAAAAGCACCTAAGGCTAGCGGCTCTACTAGCCAAGTTAGCGCTTATAAAAGCTCCTAAAAGGTAGCCTAAGTATAAACTCTATAGCAATCCTAGCAAATTAGATATTACTTACTATTATACTATTTATATAAATACTAGTAAGTGCAGGTAATCTAAATGTTAGACCTTATGATTTAGGAGAGAATAGGGCTAAAACCTTCTTATAGTAAATTTTCTAACCTAATCTCTTATATTTAAAGAATATAAGAGTAATCTCCTTTATATAATAAAGATATCCTTATCCTAAAGAGAGTATATACCTCCTTCCTCTTTAAAAGATATACTTATTCTAGAATTAGAATTAGAATTAAAAGTATAGCTAATACTAGAACTAATATCTAAATCTAAATCTAATTCTTAATTAGAACTATTAGTTAAAGAACCTTTACTATCTAAGCTACTAGGACTCTTTTTTAAATACTTTAACTAATTTTTACTATTTGTTTAAATATTCTAGCCTTAGGGTATATAAGATCTTAGTCTCTAAATTATAAGATTTTAGACTAACTTTTCTTACTTCTCTATAGATATCGCTCTTAGTATAGATAATAATATTTTATATATCCTTATACTACTAGAACCTTATAGTAAAGACGAATCTACTAGTAATACTTTATCCTACCTATTAATACTAAGTAATATAGATCTCTTTAGCTTTAAAGCTAATTCCCTACTACTATTACTATTATAATATCTAAATATAAGGCTCTTATGCTTTTATTCCTACTTAAGAAAATCCTAGAACTTAAATTAAATAACTAGAACTACTTTAAGTAGGTTACTATTAACTAGATAATCCTTATAAGATTTAATAATATATATAAAAGCTCCTATAGATAAAAGGAAGACAAGATAGTAGCTAATTTCTAAGAATAAAAAGAGGCCTAGGATAGATAGTCTAAAGTAGTATATATAAGACTATAATCCTACTTGCTTAATAATAAAATAGCTTAGAAACTTATATTAACTAAGAATAGACTTTAGCAATTTATTAAGAAACTAGAAGCTTAATATAAAACCTAAAGTATTAGACGACTTATTAAACTTATTTGATAGTTCTAGTACTTATAGCTCTTAGATTATAAGAATATAAGTAAATACTTTAATATATTTAAAAATATAAATAAGGATCTAGGCTAAATCTTAGTAGATATAGTAAGAACGGATTTAGATATAATACTATAGTTTATAGATAGACTTAACCTAGTATATAATAGGTTTATTACTAATATATAGTAAAACAAATACCTTCTAAAAGTAGAACTAGATAATATAGTCCTTACTTTCTTAGAACTCTCTATTCTAGTAATAATAGAAGAACTATATCTAAATTAAGAAGATAGGAAGGTAGTAGCTATAGCTATAGTAGCTATATTATTAGTCTTAAGTAATAGTAACTAAAAAATAGTTAACTAGTATACCTATTATAAATTCTCTAGCTATATACTACCTAAATACTACTATGAATATCTAGAAATTGCCTTAAAAACCTAGTATAATAGATAAAAGTACTAGATAGATAGTAGAAGTAAAGGTAAAGAAAAGAATAAGAGAAAAGATAAGAGTAGAAGTAGAAGAGAATTTAAAAAGAAGAAGAGAAAATATAATAATAGTAATAATAAGAATAATACTATAATTATATAACCTATTATAATAATACTAAGCATTCTTATAATAATATTAAGCGTCTTTAGTAAACCTATAAGAGAGAATTATATTACTAACCTTAGTATAAAAGTACTTTTAACTAGCTTTATTATTAATTTAGGGTGCTCTAACTATACTACTAGTAACCTTAACCTCTTTATTAATTATAAAGTACTCTTAGACGAATATTAGCCTATTAAAGGTATTAGTAGATCTTAACTTAAGCCTACTAGTAAAGGTATTATTAAAATTAAAGTAAAAGCTAATACCTTCTAGCTAGATAATGTTTTCTATATCTTAAATCTTAGTCTAAACCTTATTTTAGTTAGATAACTATAAGAAAAAGGGACTAAGATTAGCTTCTTATTAAGACTATTTAGTATATAGCTTTAAGTAAAAAATATATAGTTCTTATACCTAAAAGAGAATAATATCTATATCCTTAAACTAGTACTACTAATAGACCTACTAGTATTTATTAATAAAGCATTAGCTATAGCCTACTACCTAATTAGTATAGTAGTATATAGCCTTAACTCTAAGCTAATACTCTAGTATAATCAAATAGGCTACTTAGGCAAAAGAAACTTCTAATACCTAATAAAGATTGCTTATAAGGTTAACTTTAATAAGCTCTTTTAACTAAAGTATACCTATAAAGGCTATATATAAGAAGCTATATGAAAGCTACTTTATAACTATAAAATTCGGCCTAGATAGTATAATCTTAAACTAGTCTACTTTAACTTAGTTAGACTTATTAATAAGGCTTATAGATTAAATAGTAAATGGTATTTTAGATATATTTTATATAATAAGACTAAGTATAAGGAAGCTAAGTGCCTTAAAAGAAAAAGTAAGGCCTTTATATTCTTTAAAGAATTTAAAGTATAAAATGAATAAGATAGGATATATATCTAATATATCTACCTAGATAATAGAGAACTTAGTACTCTAGCTACTTTCTATAAATATTACCTAAAAGAGAGTATTATTATTAAGTTAACTATCTTATATAACCTAGAATAAAATAGTCCTTCTAAATGCTATAGTTATACTATATAGTAGAAAGTATCCTTTCTACTTACCTAAGTAGGCATCTTGAAATAGTACTAGCCTAAATTTATTACTATAGTCGTATATCTTATAAATCGCTTATCCTACTACTTACTCCCTTACTTGATTATACTATTTAAAGCCTAGAATAGATATAAACTAGAACTAGACTATATCTAAACTCTAGGCTCTATAGCTTAAAACCTAGTAGGCAAGTATAAGGTTAAACTAGAAGATCAAGTATATAAAGGAGTCTTAGTTAGATATAAAGGAAACTCTATTTATAAAGTCTTCCTAGATAATAGGAACGTTATTTAGGGAAGTAATATTTATATTAATAAATAAATACTAAAAGGATATAAACTTCTAGTAAAACGAGCTAAAAGATAGTAGGTAGATACTCCTAATTTAGGGAAGGAATTAAATAATAAGGAATCAATTATTCTACTACTATTTAAAAGGTAATAGATAGCCTATAGCTATATACTAAAAGTCTTACCCTTAGATACTATATTAATATGCCTTAAAAGAGCTACTAAAATCTTAATAGAAACTATAAATAAACTAGAATATATAATTATTATTAATAAGTACCTAGAACCTATTTTAAGTAAACTACCTATAGTACTAATAATAGTGCTCTTACTAGCTAAAAGGCTATTATTACTACTATCTAATTACTAAGAATACCTATATATATTAAATATCGCAAATCAGCTAGGTATTTATCTTTCTAAACTATACTCTAAAAACGTTTAGAGTATATTTAATAATATTACTAATAATATATATAAGGTATTATAGAAAGAGTATAATAAGCTAAATATAGATATATATAGACTATATATATACTTTGCCTTAGTATAGTCTCCTAAGCCCTTTAAGCCTAAGAACTTTAAATAGGCAAAAAGAGGCTCTAACTAGATACTCTAATACCTAGCTACTAAGAAAGAATATAGCTCTCTTATAGAAAATGGCATATAGATACTAGTCGACTACCTAAGGGACTATCAAGTTCTATAAGCTAAATAGGTATTTAAACTTAAATATAGTACCTACTAGAAAGTTATCTAGTATAAAGTATAATAGGTAGTATAAGGAGACTAATAAGAAAAAGATTCTAACTATTTTAAGACATTTGCCTTAGTAGTTAAACTAATAAGCTATAAGGCTATCTTTACTATAATAGCTACCTTTAATTAGGAATTAGAATAAATAGATATTAAGATAGCCTTTCTCTATAGAGATATTAATGCTAATATCTATATTAAATAGCTTAAAGGGTGCCTAGATAGGGATTAGCCTAAGAAGGTACTAAAACTTAAAAAGGCACTCTATAAGCTTAAATAGTTACTATAGATCTAGTATAAAACCCTTACTACCTTTCTAGAGACTTTAGATTTCTCTTTTCTAAATACTAATACTAGTATCTTCTACTACTAAAATAGTATAATTATAGTAATATATATTAATAACCTACTTCTTATAGGCCTAGATAAATCTTTTATTACTTCTATTAAACGGGCCTTAAGTTAATAGTTTAAAATGACCAATCTAGAACCTTATAGCTACTATCTAGATATATAAATTACTTAAGACTAACTAAATTAATCCCTTAAGCTAAGCTAAACCGGCTACCTTAAGAAGGTTCTAGAAGATTTTAAGATAGAGAACTATAAGCTTATAGTAACCTTAATAGAGACCTTACTAAAATATATAGTACCTACTAAACTATCTTATAAGGCTCTAGTAGCTCTTTGCTACTAATACTAATCAGCTATTAGTTTATTAATATATGCTATACTAGGTACTAGACTAGATATTATATATACTATCTTAATAGTAAATAGGTACTTAGCAAACCTGAACTAGTACTATTAGTCTACTATAAAACGGATTTTTCGATATTTATAAGATATAATTAATCTTTACCTCTAGTTTCATAGCGACCTAATAGACCTAGCTAGCTATACTAATACTAACTAGACTAGCGACTATAGTATCTAAAGATTAACTTCTAGCTACGTTTTTAATATTAGAAGTAGTACTATTAGTTAGTTATTAAAATGCTAACTAACTATTTTGCTCTTATTCTATAAGGTAGAATATATCGGCTAGACTAATACTATTAAAGAGGCAATTTAGCTAAAGCATTTCCTAGAATAGATATACTATAAATGATATAGTACTCCTATAGTAATAGTAATTTTCTATAATAATTAAGATATTATAGTATTAGCTAAAAACTTCTAGTTTTATAGTCGGACTAAGTATATTAAGGTCTAATACTATTTTATATAGTAGAAAGTATTGAGTTAGGAAATGGCTACGCTGGAATGCGTAAGAGCTAGTCACGTGATATGTCACGTGACTTAGGTTCGCACTAAGCGAAGCCTCTGTCTATAGTCTCATCTATGTGTTCTCTATACTTAGACTCCTTAATGCAATTAGTATATATACTTAGATACCCTATAGTAATTCTAATAGGTTATAAGCTTCTAGGTTAGTATAATATAGCGCCCTATAAGGTATCTAAATGCTTCTTCAAATGTTCCTTATTAGGAGCGTTAGTCTAAATAGTAATGTTTAAGGGAGCTATAAACCTTCTTACTTGTACTTGTACTCGTATCTATACCTACTGCCGTTTCTAGAAGTCTATAAATCTAGTCGTACCTACTACTTCTTCTACTAACATTTACTAATAAATTAGGCTTCTATATGCTAATTCTAGCTTCATATGACCTTATACGACATTCTGCTAACCTCTATTACTAGTAGAAACTACTTGAAATTACTTTTATGACCTAAACAAGCTTTATAGAGTAATATGTAATGCTCTTAGCTAGTTTATCACTTGATTTACAGCCTTCTTACTACTAGAAATCGAATTTACTTTACATACATATATATAGGACGAAATGCCAAGATACCCTCTTATAAAGCTCTAGTAATATAGAAAGTCTAGCAAGAAATCCTTCTCTTTCTCGTTAGAAATTGAAATCCTTCTAAGTAGATAGTTATTTAAAGAGTAGTTACCCTTCTTACTACTAAGGCAGTTACCTTAATAGTATTTACTATTGAATCTGCCGTCTTATACTAGCAGGAGAGCTAGTAAAGCTTCTACGATAAAAAACACTTGATTTTATAGTCCTTTTTATCCTATTTCTACTTGAAAATCGACATTTTACTAGCGATATATAGCGCCTAGGCTTATCGCCCCTAAATATAGTATAGGACGGCCCTATGAACTATATATAAAGGCTATATATTAAAGGGAACTACTACAACTAGAGATATACTCTCTTTACTACTAAATCTATCTAAAATTTAGGTAGGTAGTATTTAAGGAGTAGTAACCCTTTTTACTACTAAGGCAGCTACTTCTAAAGCTAATCATAATCAAATCTACTATATCACGTCTAGTAGAAGAGTAAGACCTAGCAAGCTTAGTTCCTATAACTTCTCCTTACTACTAAATCCTTAAATCTAGCTATATCTACAATCTTATAGCTTTATCAACTTTATCTAAACATTCTACCTACTTCTACTACTAGTAGAATCCTATTTTTATGCTAATTTTTAGGATCTATAAGCTTCTATAGAGCTAAATACAAGCTTTACTACCTTTCTAACTCCTATTTACTAAAAACTTTTTCACTCCTAACTAGACCTACTATCTTCTAATCTTTACTAACTTTACCTGAAACATTCTACCTATATCTACTAGGGCAAAATGTACCTTTAATAACAAATATAGTATCTATAAGACCTAATACAAGTCTATAGTATTTGTCTAATCTTTTCGCTAAAACATTTTTCTCGCCTAACTAGATTTATTATCTACTAGTTCTTACTAGATTACCCTAACATATTCTACCTATATTTACTAGCTCTTAATACTTAATACTACTTTGATAATTGCTTTAAAGAGGTAAATATAAGCTTATAGTATTTATCTAATTTTTTTACTAAAATATTTTTCATGCCTAGCTAGATTTATTATCTGCTAGTTCTCACTATAATTTTCTGAAGCATTCTGCCTATATTCACTACGCAAAATCTAGCTTTAATGATAATTATAGTATCTACAAGCTTCTGTAAAGCTAAATACGAGCTTCAGCTTTCGTCTGAACCTTCCTTTACCTCTAAAAACCTTTCTTACTACTAAATCCGACCTACTTTTAGCTTCCTTCACGTCATACGAGCTATACTAAGCCTATGATTCTCGTCCGACCTTAGAGATACTACCTCTTAAAACAGCCTTTACCTTCTTGAAAATATAAGGAGATCATATAGTAGGGCAGTAGGCATACTGCCTACTAGGACATATAGAGCCTAAGAAGGGGCTAGCCTCTTTACGTTTTTATCTAATCTTAAATCTAGCTTGCTAGGTATAGTAATACTTGAATTTCGATCGATTTTACTTCTTTACTTGGATTTGTAGATAATTTACTAGGAGTTACAGCCTTAAATTCTAGGTATATACCTATCGATACTCAATTTTAGCCTCTATATCTTTAATTTTTAAGTGAATCCGCAAATTGTAATTCTTTTAAGCTTTTTAGCTTCTTTTCACTTCTTTCCTTAATTTGTAGATAACCTACTAGAGTTTCAGCCTTGAAATTTAGGTATAACCGCTATTTTGTTTACCTTTCTTAGCTATTGCCTTTACTGCCTATAAATCGTCTATAAATTGATAAATTTTTAAGCTTTTATAAAGCTTACCTCTATGTAACTGCTTTGCTTTAGCTTTGCTTTACTTCTACTTTCGCCTTGCTTCACTTCTACTCTTATATACTTTAGTATCCCCACTTTTACCTTCTTTATTTAGTCTGCCTTCTACGTCTACGCTTGTACTAGACAGCCTAAGGAAGAGATATAGGAGGAAGGAGCCTAAGGGCTATGCCTAAGGGCAAAAGTAGATATAGAGGTAGAGTAAGTCTGCTAGGGAGAGTGAGTCTGCGAGGCTCACTACTAGGGAGAGTGAGACTATAGGGTTTACTACTAGGGAGAGCCTCACCTAGAGCCTCATCCTACGTGGCACTCTGCTAGGGAGAGCCTCACCTAGAGCCTCATCCTATGTAGCACTCTACGAGGGAGAGCCTCACCTAGAGCCTTATCCTACGTAGCACTCTGCAAGGGAGAGCCTCACCTGGAGCCTTATCCCACGTAGCACTCTGCGAGGGAGAGCCTCACCTGGAGCCTCATCCCACGTGGCACTCTACTAGGGAGAGCTTCACCTAGAGCCTCATCCTATGTAGCACTCTACTAGGGAGAGTAGCGCTAGCTAGGAGCGCTAGCTTGCTAGAGGATATCTTTCAATTTTTTTCTTATTTCCTTTCTATTTTCACTGCTTTTACCTGCTTTCACTACCTTCTTTTACCTATACTAATACTACTACAGTTTCATAGTACTACTTTTATTATATGTTTAGCTTCTAAGCTAAGGAGAGCAGACGCTAGCATGCTATTAGGTATGCTTTTATGTATATAGTCACTTAGCATTCCTCCGTTTCTATTTAGGGAGAGTGTTAAGTTAGGAAATAGCTACGCTAGAATGCGTAAGAGCTAGTCACGTGATATGTCACGTGACTTAGGTTCGCACTAAGCGAAGCCTCTGTCTATAGTCTCATCTACGTGTTCTCTACACTTAGACTCCTTAATGCAATCAGTATATACACTCAGATACCCTATAGTAATTCTAATAGAAAGTAGAGTTAAAAGAAATTAAACTCTAATATATACTTATAGAAGAATAAGTTGCTAATAGGCTTATTAAAGCTTTCTTTTAGATTAAGTTTAAAGCTTTTTAAAAGGTAATTAAGGTTTATTAAAAAGACTTAAAGTTATTTTATTAGAGTAGGTTATATTATATAACTAGAAATCTTTTTCTATTTTAAAAATACTTATTTTCTTTCCTT
>QGMI01001204.1:0-11169 GCA_007821535.1 Lachnellula occidentalis | reverse complement strand
GTCTGCGGCAAGAAACTGGAAATGGAGTCTCAGCCCCCCGTCCCCCGCCCAACACTCTGCCGCATCTGCCTCGAGCTCAAGAAGAAGACGGAACGCATCGGGGAACTAAAGTCGCACATCCGGCGCATGAAGAGAGAAGGCGCCCGCGAGGGCGACGAGGCGGATCCCCGAAACGACTTTTTGATTGCGACGGATCTCCAGCGCATCGAGGAGATAAGGGAGGATTTGGCGCTGCTGCAGGAGCATGCTATGACTTCCAAGGTTATTTCGAGGTTTAATGCCGTGGACGAGGTTGATAGGTTGGAGGATGCGCATGATGCGATTCATGATGAGAGGGTGCATTTACAGAAGATGGCTAGGAATCTTGCAGCGGTGTTGGAGGAATGAGACTCCATACGACTGCTGGATCGATTGACATTGGTGTTGGTATTGGTGTTGGCGTGGTCAACCCAACCAATCCCAGACTTTGGAACCTGTCTGATCGAGGAACACTACGATATAGTCGAGAGGGTTGGGACAGACCCTGTAATATTGGACTCTGCTCTTCGGAACGCTTAATCTTTGCTATTATCACGCCAGAAACCCTGGGATGGGACAGGCAGGCAGCCAGAATGCTGTACAAACTACTCCGATTTTAGGTCATTATCCCTTCCTGACGCCCTGAACTGCAGCTTACATTATTCTCCAGCAGCTTCTCTTTTGCTCGATGCCCCTTGCTCCTTGCCCGCCGCAAACATGTCCACAAGCGTTCCTACAGTCATGGCCACTCCGAGCCTGCCACTGTCCTGTCCATTACAAATGCCTGATAGGCTCAGATGAGAAGTCGGGTTACCCAACATCCTCATCACCACTTCCGAGTCTCGATCTAGCAACCCCTTCTCAGGTCGGCCTTTCCGAAGATTCAGCCTTCATCAAACAGAAGGGCTTGTCCCTTAATCGATGCGGGCAGAAACGTAGCGCTCATGATGCATTCACCAGGTGCAGCCTCCAGGAGCGTGGTCGTAAATGGACTGAGCATGGCCGAACGTGCAGCTTTTGGGAATATTGGAGGCATCAACGGATCAGTCTGCATCGCAGTGCAGTTGACTTACAAGGCATGTCGTAAGGATGTATTTGGGGGAGATTTAGACGATAGAATTCGGTACAATGTCAGTTCATTTCTTCTTATTTCGTTTCGCCAAGGCATCTCCTAATAAGGTGAACGTCGACGTTTTGTGTCATTTTCAGCAGGCAGACGAAGCTGTTTGGCGAACACTATCAAAAAGCCTTCATTGCCAGCCTAGATAGCTCCTATTAATATAATATCAATTTCCTGTCAAAAATTACCTATACTCATCCCGCTCCATAAATACCAACACAACACAACACATCCCGTCCCTCCCCCTCCCATTTACCCAACAAGCACCCTCCATTTCCTCACAAACCACCCCCTCGCCTCCCAACTCGCCGCCTCCCACGGCACGCTCCCCCGCTCCCGTCTATACACCACGCCGTCCATGAAAATATCCCTCTTCAGCTCCCACGCATCCACGATCCGTCCACCACCCATGCCACCGAGTACAATCGCCTTGTCCCGGAACGTGGGGAAGGGCAGGAGGTCCAGATAGGGGGGGTGTGCTAGTAGGACTTGGCTTGGGGTTGGTTGGAGATCGGGTGGGATGTGGGGGTGGCGGGCGGCGGTCTGGGGTGGTGTTAGTATTTATGCGAATGGTTTGCTTGGATGGTGGGAAGATGGGGGGAGTTTGGGAAGTGGGAAGTAAGGAGTGAGGTATTGAAGCATGTGGTAATGAAGCATGGGCAGACCAGACCAGACCATAAGAAACGTGCATGTCTATCTATATTTACTCACCAGAATGGTTTGCGGGTCTGCAGAAGCGGTTACGGACGGGTTATAGAAAGGGGATTTATGCAGAAGCAAGTCTCGTGACGACAGGTTGATGCAGGGCATGTTGTGGAAGTAGGCGTGTAGGGTTGACGTGAAGGTTGTCTGTATGTAGTTTAGGTAGGCGGAGGGGACGGGTGGAGTGGAGGCGGTTATGGGGATGGGGTGGCCGTAGAGGAATGCGGAGGTTGCTGTTATGAGGTCGTGGAGGAGGGGCGTTGCGGCTGCGGTTGGGGATTCTGGAAGTAGTGGGGTGGTGGTGTTGGTTCCTGATATGTTTGAGGAGGTGGGAGAGTCGGAATCTGGAGGGTGTTGGGTTTGGTTTGAAAGTCGCTGTGAGCCGGGATAACAACTTAGTGCTGTGGCATCCATAGAGGTAGGCCAGCTTAAGTGGTTGGACGTTGAAAGGTCGAAGAATCTTGGTACTGAAGCCCCATTGACTGATCCTGCCTGGTTGGAATCGACCGACATGCACGGGTCCTGGAATACGGTGCCATTATAGCCAGGAGTATCAATCAACATGCCATCCAAAGATGTAGCAGCCATAGAGAGAGTCAGGACTTCATCTCCATTGAAGTCATCGCTTGGAAATACGTCAGGTGTCATCCAATCGAGGTCCAATGATATTGATGGCGAGTCAGATTGAAATTCAGGCTCATTGAAGAAGGGGTCCCCGTTTCCTCGCGTCTGAGGGATCTTCATTATTGCATCTTCAGCAGAGTTGACAGCACTCTCACTAACACCTAGCAGTATGCCTTGGGGCTTGAGTGGCCTCAGCTGATGCTGTTTCGATGGTGCATAACGGTTGCTTTCCCGACTTTGAATGCGGTCTTTCTGTCTCTGGCCTGTGATGTGACATTGAGTTAATCGTTTTCTTATCTCCAATACCGGGAACAACAAGCCAACTCACGATATAGCTGTTGAGAAATACGATTCTGTTCCTTCCGAGCTTCGGTAATGATACGCTTTCGTCGCCCGCTGGAACTAGCCTCTCTTCGTTCATGATCTGGTTGATTCATCATTGTAACACGTCCTTCGCCTGCGGTGAGTTTGATCGCTTATGGTAAGGTAGGTTTGTAGGGGTAAGCCATACATTCAAACACGCGTACTTGATTTAGCATGGCAATCGCATGTAAAGGCCGTCGCCATTGCTGGAGCTTCTGGCTTACTCTTCCTCGGCCAATCGGGCGATGTTGCGGAGTTAAAGGTGGGGACGTGGGGGACGAAAACCTTTATAAGCCACATACAAAACGACTACAGGAAGTAAAGCCTGCCACAATACGATACCTTCCAAACATGAACCGGTAAGCCATGTTTTATGATGAAGTTTCTGGTCTTATACAAAATCAATAGCTGGGAGTTAAGTAAACTCCGGTCAAGGTATCTGTTCAGGAGGATGATATAAAGTTACCCCAAATCTCTTCTTGATTCTCTCTCATCATTCAATCATCATACTCCCTTCTCAAGCAAAGCCTCTACAGACTCGCAAGTACTTTCAATCTCAATCCTGAAATTTCCATTTATTACCACTTCTCGTCATGTCCACCCAAAGGAAGACCATCGTAGTCGTTGGCGCCAGCGGAAACCAAGGCTCATCAGTAGCCCACACGTTCCTCAACCTCCCCTCATGGAACGTCCGCTGCGTAACCCGCGATCCGTTATCCCCCGCTTCACAAGCACTCGCCGCTCTGGGCGCTGAAGTCGTGCAAGCCGATCTCGGAGACCCCGCCTCTCTTTCCAAGGCCTTCTCCCACGCAAATGCCATCTTCGTGAACACCGATTTCTGGGCCGTGTATGGCGCAGCGAACAAGGAATTCGCCGGGCAAGAGAACGCTGCGCACAAATCCGGGGAATTGGCATTTGAGAAAGAAGTCTCCTGGGGCAAGAATGCCGCACACGCAGCTGCTGCTGTCCCATCGCTGGAGCGCTACATCTATTCCACTCTGCCCAGCCTCAGCAAAGGCAGCAACGGAAAATACGGGTCTCATCACAACGAGACCAAACCAACGATTGTCGAGTACATTTTAAAAGAGGAGCCCGAGCTGGCTAAAAAGACGTCTTTCATCTACATGGGCGCTTACACCACCAATCCATTCATCGCAGGTCCGCGATTCGACGCCGAGAGCGCAAAACTCAAGTTCTTTATCGCTTTCGCGAAAGAGGCCAAGGTGCCAATTGTCGATCCTATGAAATCAACAGGTCCGCTGGTGCGGGCATTGATTGAGGACGAGGATGCGGGTACGCACTTACTGGCTTATGACAGCTACCTGACAGCCGAGGAAATCGTAAACCTGTGGTCGAAAACCAGCGGGGAGGAAGCAGAATTCGTGCCAGTGACCACGGCATTTATGCATGAGGAATTTGGATTTCCTAAGGAAGTATTGGCTGCGCCGGATGCGATTAGCGAGTTTGGGTATATGAGTGGGATTGAGAAGTTTATCGAACCGTACCAGCTGAAGAAGAAGGGACTTACTAAGTCCTATGAGGATTGGTTGAAGGAGAGGGATTGGAAAGAGGTGCTGGAATCCATCAAGTCTTCTGCGATGCCTTCCTTCAAAAGCATGGAGTAAGAGGTCGGAAATGTAGACATATGGTAGCCCGGTGTGATATCAATTGAAAGCAAGGTTTCCCGGATTAGCTCCAAATAGATACTATTGTCTTGTTGTCTCTGGTCCTATTTACTCCTGAATTAATGATGCTTACTGCAAAATATCGAGAAAACAATCGAGAGGGATGCAAAGGGCGGAGAAACTATTTGGTATAGATCTCTAGAGATTGCTGAACTTCCTAGTAGGTCTATGCTCAAGTTACCTGGAACCACATGGGAGTGAAGTCCAAATTCCCCTCGCTTGGGATGTTGGGGGACCACCAGATTTATTCTGCATGCAAAATGCCAACTCGATCAAGATAATGGCTCAGGTGGTGTACAAGCCTACAAGCATACTATGGTTGTGGCTACGTTAAAGGTAGTTTCTAATAGATTTAGTCAAACCAGTCTGAGAATCGTTCAACTGAGCAGGGCTTGTTGACCATGGTCAATCGACCATACAACGAGCCACTAATTATTCTCACATCGGTTTGATTTTCACAGTCTTTCATATGAACCATGGCTAGGTAAGTATAATAAGATAACCCACTATTTAGGTAGACCAAGTCAAGGCAGCCTGCCGCTAAATATAAAGCAAGCCAAGTCGGAAATATCTGCAAACTCCAATCCATTATGAACAGAAAGTGCCCAGCGTTATCAACTTATCGCTATTGACAGCATCGAACCCAGCGGGATGGATATTGTCGTGGGGTTGCGAAGCGCCACCACGTGATCCATAGTCAGGTGCTCAAGTTGTGGGAAGCCTTATAAAACGGGGCTTCTCTACTCACTTAGAATACTATCCATTCTATAATATATTTATTACAACCTCTTATTATTTTACTTACTAATTATAAGTGTTTTATAAGTTAGATCCTAGCTATAGAGTTTGTAGTTATATTACCTCTTAATAAATTAGTAATTACTATAAAGGGCAAGGCATACTCTAAGGCTTATAGGATATATTTAAATGCTATTAACTAAAAAGGAAAGCAGGAAGCCTTTATTATAACTATCTAATAAACTAGAAGTTAAAGCTTTTAGGAGTTTTTAATCATAAGATGAATTATAAAGTATTGCTATAGTAACTATATAAAACGTAGTACTATTTTTAATTGAAAACGCTATCTATTTAATATTAATATCTATAAAACGATAGCAATAATAAACTATAAAGATTATACTAGTAAAGACTTATTAGTTTAATACTTTTTATTTATAGAAACCGGTTTTTAGCAACTAGGGAAAGGTTATAATTACGTTTTATTAGAATTAGTAACGTTTTAATATAATTTAAGTTTAGGCTACAACTAAGTAGTCTATACTATTATATTAAAGTAAGCTAATTATAAGAGCGTTTTAGCTAATTACTTAGAAGCTAGAAATTATAAAAAGAGAGAATAGGTCTATTAGGAACGATTATAAGGCTAGTACTTTAAAATCTAAGAGAGCGAACTCTTATTTTACTAGGTTATATGATTATAAAGTCTTTTAAAAGTAGTTCTTATATCTTAATTATTAGAGAAAAAGAAAGTTTTAAGCGTATGTATTAGATATTATAGAAGTATATAAGGGATTTTTAGTGCCTAATACTAAAATTTAGAAGTTATTTAAATTCCTTATATCTTATTTTTAAGTTTAAATATTAATTTTTACTTTTTACTAAAAATCTTAGAAATCGATACTAGTTTATTCTCATCTTAACTTTCTTTAAAGTAATATTACTTTACTATTATATTAGCATATTACCTACTATTAGTATATCTTTATTCAACCTGCAAACCTCTACTAGATTCGCCTAGATAATGCTTATATTAGACCTTGCAACTAGTAGAATTAGCCTATTAAAAGATAAAACGCTAACTACTTTATTAGAAGCCTTTACTAGCAACTAACCTAAAGTAAAAGATAAGGCCTTAAATACTTCTTCTAGGAATAGAATATCTTTACTAAGCCTTAAACTAGAAAAACTACTAATAAAGAAGGATAAGAGGAAGCTAGCTATAGAAGCTAAGTAGAAGTAGTATACTAAGCCTAAGAAAGGGACAAATAGTACTACCTTCTTAAAGGTACTAACTATTATATTAGATAAAGGTAGTAGACCTAAAAGCAACTTTAAGAATATCTTTATATTAAGAAGATATAGTCTAAATAGATTTCTAAAGCAAATTAAGCCTTTTATTATTAATAATAATTTTATTAGAGATATACCTAAGAAGGAGTCTTTTAAGAAGGACTCTTTAAAGAAGAAGAAGAAGGAAAAGAAGCTAAAAAAGTTAAAGGCACTATTAATTCTATTATCCTTAGATGATTTATTATTATCTTCTCTCTTATCTTTAGAATACTCTTTATCTAGTAAGGAGTTAATATTAGACGCTAAGTTAAGCGATAAGGCTATAAAGAAAACTTGAAAGTCTAAGTCTAAATTAAAGAGGTCTTACTATAAGAAGAGCTACTTATAACTTACCTTTTAAAACCTAATACTAATCAAAGGAACCTATAATATGCCTTCTTTTAATAGAACTAATATTACTAAGTACTTTAGGACTCTAGAATGATACTTTAAGACTTATAGAATTAAGCATTTAGATAAAAAGATTAACTAGACTATTTAGTATATAGATTCCTAAATCGCTTAAAATGTAAAGCGACTTGCTAAGATAATAAAGAGCTAGAAAAACTTTAAGGAAATCCTTAATAAAGAGTATCAAGCTAGTAATACTAATTAGATAAAGTATATTATTAGTTATCTAAACTAAGTTATCTAAACCTTTTAAGGAATAATAAAGACTATTTTAAAGATATAGATCTAGACTTACTATTATAAGTTTAATAATATAGTTATAAGATTACTTTAAGAAGTTAGATTAACTAACTACTAAATAATAATAAAGTTCTTTTAAAGACTTTTATAAAACCTTTAAGATAAAGTAATAAAGTATACTTATAAGGAACCTAAATATAGTTAAAAATATATATAGGAATTTAAATAGATATATGATTATATTAAGAAGGATATTACTAGTATTAAAGAAATTAGTTAACGCCTAGATAAGTAGTTAATAGTAATATTATTATATTAGTTAAATAAGAAGGTAGCCTCGATTTACTCGCTAGTCTAATTAATTTTATATAGACTAAAGGAAACTAAGAAATCGAAAGGTCTAGTACTACTTTATAATATACTATAAGATGATAGATAATTATAGAACTAGTTAATAGATAGCGTTTCTAAAAAGGAGCTAGAAGATATTATAGATAGGCTTAAATCGCTTTATATTAACTAAATAATTATAGACTGAATCTATAAGTAGCCTATAATAGTCGAAATTAATAAGCTTCTACTTAATACTTTAGAGAAAGGCATATCTAATATACTAGTAGTACTAGTATAAGCAGGCTATATATAGAAAGTAGATTTTGCTAAATATTAATAATATCTAAATAAAATTTTACTAGGAATGTAATCCTAGCTAAAGTATTAATAGTAGAACTAATGCTAGGACTACTAGGTATTCTATAGATTAGGAATTATTTATAAAAAGAAAAAGAACTTTAAGGACCTTTCTAATATAGTAGAAATCTATCTTAGACTATAGCCTAAAGATAAAGCTAATTCGAAGCCAATCTAGCTTAATCCTAATTAATCACGATACTTCTAAGTGCTTATAAGATTAGGCATAAATGATAAGTCTATAGGTAGTATTATAGATATATAAAAGGCAGCTTAAGTAGTACTATTTAGTAAAGAAGTTATAATAGAAGTTATAAATACTAAAGTATAAAAGGTTTCTAAAAATAGGAAAGTACTAGAAACCTAGATCTTAATAGAAGAAAGTACTACTAAAATCTAGAATCTCTTAATAGAAAGGAGAGTAGTAGTAGAGCTAGTCCTAGGCAAGATAATTTAGAAGAAGAAGCTCTAGAAGCTAAATAAGATACTTTAGGAAAAGCTATAAGAATAGGTCTAGCTAGCTAGAACGAAGTCGCCTAAGCTTAAGCCTAAGCTATAAAATAGTATTATTATTAATATACTAGATAATAGACTACTACAAGCGAAACCTAAGCTAGTAGTAGCTATTAAACCTAGAAAAGAAAAGCATTCTATAAAAGATAAGAAAGTAAACAACTTATCTAATATATAAATAGTAGATAATAAAAGAGATAACTAGTTAAAGGTTCTAAAAGTAACTTGTACTATAAAATAAGCTAAGGTATAAAAGGCGCTAAAAGCTATAGGGATCATAGAAGAGTTATTATTTAAAGCCTAGATATAAATGCCTATTAGACTATTAGAACTAGGTATTAATATTAGAAATCTTATTATAGGATTAGGTCTAATAGATAAGAAAATGCTAGATAAAAGCTTAGTAGAAAGGAAGATTAACTAGAAAATAAGAAAGATACCTACTAAGGCTAATATTCTAAACTTTACCTATTATAAGAAACTAATAAGACTTATTAAGATTAAGAATTTTACTTATTAAGAAATAGAATCTATAAAAGTTAACTTAATAAAATTTATAAGATTTGCTTATTATATTTCTCTTATACTAAAAGTGATAATTATTATTAAAGGATAGAATAAAGTAATAGATTACTATATAACTCTAGATAGTAGAGCTAAAGTTAATATGATAAGTACTACTACTATATCTAAGGCTTAAGTCATCTTTATTCTAGATTATAAAATGCAAATGACTAGTATTATAAGAAGTTAAAATAGATTCCTAGGATTTATAGATAATATTATAATAATAATTAGAAATATAGTCATATACTCCTAGTTCTATATTATCCCTTATAAGGCTAAGAAAGTCATCTTAAGGATACCTTTCTTCTAATAAGCTAGAGTAAGCTTTTACTATCCTTAGAATAGTATAGGCAGACCTATTATAAGTCTACTAGTTAATCCTAAAATAGGAGACATTATCTAATTTATTACTAATAAAGTAATAAAGCTTAAGAAGAGTAAAGACTCGTCTAGAATAATTATATTAGCTAGCAAATCTAAGGAATCTAACTCAGATTAGTAATTAAATAGTAATTTTAGCTATTAAGATGATACTAGTATTAGAGTTGCTAATATAAAAGTCAACTATCTAAATACTATAGAAGTCGACTAACTATATAGGCAATTCAAGCTAGATAAAGAATATAGATGCCTTACTTGCTATTAAATATATAATAAAGAAGTAAGGTTTTTAGATTAAATTATTTAAAAACTTTATAATAATATAAGTAAGTAGATACTAAATCAAGTAGCTAGGATTAAAGAAGATCTAGAGCCTTTATATGATAAGTATAAGATTACTTTAATAGCTTACTAAAGATGAAACGTTAATATCTTCTCTATTACTAGCTAGGAATAAATTAATAGATATCTATAATAATACTATCCTAAGGCCCTATTTATGCCTATAGGGATAGTATATGAATAGTATCTATTTAATTAGAATTGCTAATTTAGAGTTATGATAAACCTAGTACTATAGAATCCTATAAGCTAGTAGCAATCTGATCTATAGCTTATAGAAGGATAAGATTAGATTAAAAGCATTTTCGATTTTATAGAGATAGCGCTAGACTTTATATAAGAAGATATCTTCTTTAATAAGCTATATTATAAGAAGATTATTAATAAAGGGATAATCTATAAGAATAGACTTCTAGAAGCTAAAGTAAATAGAATTGCTATAGAATATAAGCTTAAGTAATAGTTCTAATAAATAACTATTAAGGTTAATACTATATATAAGACTAAAGATAAGAAGGTTAAGCTTATTAATTAAGACTAAGGTAATAGGAAAGTACCTAGTAAAAGAAAAGACTAGTATAAAAGGTTAAAAGTATATAATACTTCTTAAAAGTATATTAAGGAATTTAAGGACTATATAATTCTATAATTTGCAGATATTTCTAAGAGATTGCAATTAACTAAAGAGAACCTAAAAAGACTAGATATTATATAAGGTCTACGGCCTATTAAGTGATAATATCTAGAAGAAGTACTAGTAGTATAAGAAAAGGCGATTGCCTTTAACTAGACCTAATATAGAGTCTTCTATAAAGACGTTTTACTACCTATTATACTAAACGTTATTAAATATAAAGCTTAGTAGGCTACTAACTTTTTATATCTCTAAGTACTATTGCTAATAGTAATCTAAATGCTATAAGAATGCTTAAAATAAGGTATGATTAAGTATTATAATAGACTATACTAAAACCTTTAGTTTCTAGTTATAAAGAAGCAACCTAGAACCTACTAATTAATTAACTTTATAATAAAGTTAAATATAGTAATAATATGAGATACTAATTTACTTTTTTCTATTAATAAATATTTAGAAGCATTTATAGGATATATATAAGCGATACTAATTAATATATTCTCTAGGTATAATAATTAAGTATTATATAAGAAGAGGTAAAATATAATAGCATTCTTTATACCTATTAGACTAGTTAGAAATACTAGACTACTAATAGGAGCGATGAATTCTATAGCCTAGTTTATAAGAAGTATAATATTTATCTTTAATAAGCTTATACCAACTATAGTAATTCCTTTTATAGATAATATAGGTATTAAGGAACCTTATACCATTCCGAGGCTAATCATATTATATCATCGGCTCTATTCTATTACTACTACATACTAGGTTTATATAATCATATTGCTAATTATCACTTAATT
>QGMI01001203.1:0-11177 GCA_007821535.1 Lachnellula occidentalis | reverse complement strand
TCTATTTTATAGCTTATTTTTTTTACTATTATGCTTAGAAGGTGAATTGTTTCAATCTAGAAAACCTCTTAAAAATTGCCGTTTGCGCCCCTACCAATTGAATTTAAGGAGCTTATAGTCATTAAATCCTAAATTACGTCATCTACTATATAGATTAAGTAGAACCTACTTTCACTGCAATTTTTACGGGTTTTATAGCTTAACTTAGAACAAAGCATTTACTAAGATATCTTAAGTGCTTAAATGTCTTAGTTGTGTCTTAAGCTTAGTAGTACTAAGTGAATTGCTATATTGACTATTTTAGGCTTTATTAGAGGTTTAAATGGCCTATAAAGGCACTGAATTTATTTAAAGCTAGTGGCTTAGTAAGCCCATCTGCTTTTTAATCATTTGTAGGGATATAAACTAGTTCTAGTACGCCCTTATTTATATAGTCTCTAATCATATGATATTTAGTATTAATATGCTTAGTTCTCTCGTGAAATATAAGGTTATTAGCTAGTAGGAGGGCTCCATTATTATCTATATATAGCGGCAGCTTATTTTGCTTTAATAAATCTAGCTCTTTTAGTAGGATTCTAATAAAAGCTATTTCCTTAGCAGCTACATTTATAGCTATATACTCTACTTCTATAGTACTTTAAGCTATAATTGATTATAGCTTAGATTTCCACATAATAGGCCCTCCAGCTATAAATATAATATAGCCTATAGTACTTTTAGCTTATACTAGATCGCCTGCATAATCTGCATCACAATAGCTTTAGATATAGCTAGTTGCTTTACTAGAGTATATAATGCCTAGATTTATAGTCCCTTTTAAATATCTAAATATACGCTTAATAGTATTTAGATATAGTTCGCTTAGATTAGAAGCAAATCTAGCTAGTTTAATAGTAGCATATACTATATCTAGCCTACATGCTAGTACTAGATATAGTAGAGATCCTATTAATTGCTAGAAATATTTAATCGATTCAGGACTAGCCTTTTCCTTATTAGGCTCTAATTTTATATTAGAGTCTATAGGAGTTTTAGAAGGGTTTAAGTTACTAAAGCTAAATTTATTTAGGATTTTATTTATATACTTAGCCATATATAACTTTAAGGTCCCTTCTTTAGGCTTATAGTCTATATCGATACCTAAATAGTCCTTAATTAGGCCTAGTTCTTTAATATCGAAATAGTTTTTAATTTTCTTTATAAAGTCCTAAATTATTTCTATATTTAGACCAATTATAGCTAAATCGTCTACATATACAATAATTATAATATTAGTAGAACGATTTATAAATATGCTATTTTCGCTTAATAGGAATTCAAATCCTAATTTAGTAGTTAATACCTCTTTTAGGGTATTATACCATATTCTAGCTAATTGCTTTAATCCATATAATGCTTTATTTAATTTAATAACATAATCTAGGTATTTAGCGCTAATATAACCCTGCGGCTATTTTAGGTAAATAAAATTATCTATATCGCCTTAAGTAAAAGCAGAGATCATATCTATTTTATAAATAAGCCAATTATTTAAAATGGCTAGCGCGAATATAAGCCTCCAAGCTAGTTATTTAATAACGGCTGCAAAAGTATTAATATAATCGATGCCATATAGTTATTTAAAGCCTTTAGCTACAAATCTAGCCTTAAATTTGTAATAATCATTAAAATCTTTTAGCCTATAAGTCTAACGACTATTTAGAATTTTAGTGTTTTTAGGCTTAGGGACTAGTTCCTAGGCGTCATTCTTATTTAAGGTTCCTAGCTCTTTAGCCTCTGCCTTATACCAAAAATCCTTATATTTAGAGTTTTTAGCCTCGTTATAGGATTTAGGCTTGTAAATATTATCTATAATATCCTTATTTTTATAGATAATAACCTTATTTTCAGAGCTATTTTAAGGGCTATTTTCCTCATTTTTAGATTCATTTTTAGAGGTTATATAGGCATAAGAGGCTAGGCTTAAATTGACCTTTCTTTTATTATTACTATCAGGATCCTTATAATAGTCTTAACTTAGCTTATTATAGCTATTTAGATTATCTAACATAATAGCATCTTCATTATCATATATATCTAGTTCATTATTACTATTATTATTAAAGCTATTATTAGGGATATTAGGGAGGTCGCTAGGATTAGCACTCCTAGAATTGATATTATCCTCTGAATAATTTAGTTTTAATAGCTCTTGATAATCATTATTATCTAATCTATTATACTTATCGGTATATACTAAATCTTCCTTAATTATAACATTTTTAGTACTAATAACCTTATTTTCATTAGGTATATAAATAAGGAAGTTATTAGCCGATTCAAATCCTAGTAATATTCCTTTATTGCCTTTTTCAGATAATTTACCAGACTTTCTAGTCTCTTTTGGGACTAGTATATAAGCTAGTAAGCCTATAATCTTAATATAGCCGATTTGGGGTTTTTTATCAGTTAGGGCCTCGTAGGGGGTTTTATTTATAATAGAGTTATAAGTTCTATTCTTTATATAAATTATAGCCTAGATTAAGTAAGGCCATAGTTTTAAAGGTATATTTTTAGCCTTACAAATAGCTATTAGCCTTTCTACTATATATTTATTTAGTATCTTAGCTATTCCATTTTATGGAGTAGAATAAGGGCTAGTATATTTGCATATAGTCCTATTATTATTACAAAATAGAGTCCATTTATTAGATTTAAATTCTTTAGCATTATCTAGTTTTAATGCTTTAATCTTAGCATTAGGGAATTACGTTTTAATCATATTAAAGAATTTAACCAGTACGCTATAAGTATCCCCCTTATGCTTTATAGGGTATACCTAAGCAGCTCTACTACCCTGATCGGTAATAGTCATAAAATATTTTCCCCCTAGTAGGCCTAGCGGCTTAATTGGGCCTACTATATCTATATCATAGACATTTAGTATAGGTATAGTAGACATAGGTTTTTTGCTACCTATATTATAGAATTTGCCTATAAAATAAGGCTCACAATTACTTAATTCTTTATTATCATTTTCTAGGCTTAAACCTCTAGTATTACTTATAGTCTTAAGTAATATATCCTTATTTAAATAGTTTAGCCTTTTATAATATAAGTCTAGTTTATTTGTTTCAGATTTAGTATAATATACTATAGGTTCTAGGGTATTAAAATCTACTAGCATATTAAGGTAATAAGCGTTACTTAGCTAAGATGTAGTTACTTTTATAGTCTTATTACTTAGTTCGACTATATCCTTTTTAAAAGTAATATTCCAGTTTTTATTAATTAGCATCATTGCTACCATGTGAGATTTGGTAGAGGTGGGCTCGGTAGGTGATAAGGATCACGTGAGAGGTAATAATAATATATGCAAATATAAGTGAATTTGAAAGCTTAGCTTAGAAGGCCTTATAGTAAGTGAATAAGGCCTCTATATATACAAAAGAACGCTATTCTAGTACCTTCTATACTTATTAATAGTATAAGTCATAATAGAGAGCATAGAAGTAGCTAGAATACTAAAGGTAGCAACTTATATTATAATCATATAGTAGACTATAGTAACCTTAGAAACTATAGTAACCTTAGGAACTATAGTAGCCTATATTACCAATCGAACCTTCTATAGGATTTACTTAATAACTAGCTGTATACTAAGCCTAATTAGGTTAAAACCATATTTAGTGCTTATTATCATATATCTAACAATTATAAAGTTGTAAAAATAATTGCTATTAGCTATATATATAATCTATATGCTTCTAATTAATTCTTATAAGCTATACTATATTATATAGCTTATTTATAGAAGTATACTAAGCCTAAGCCTAAGCCTAAAGCTTAAGCTAGAGGCGAGTATAGCTAAATAAAGCCTTTTATTAATATGCCCTAGAGCTATAACTATAATTTATATTATAAAGTCGTAAAAACAATTACTATTAGCTATATATATAATCTATATACTTCTACTTAATTATTATAAGCTATACTATATTATATAGTAAGCTAGTAGAAAGTATATACTATACTTTACTATAAACTATTAGGACGAATAAGGTAGAGTCTAAGTACCTATATTCTAAAGATCAAAAAATCCTTTAAGTTTCTACTATCTATATATCTCTACCTACTAATAATATTTATAATCTAAGATATAACTTAATAATATTAGTTATATAGTATAAATAAACTATTAGAATCTTATTAAGACTAATTAGAAGTACTTTAGAATAGCTATATAATATTTATTTCAAATATCTTAAAATATATTAGCAACTACTTATTATAGTATTTAATAGCTAAAATCGATTAATCTATTAGGTATAATCTAATATAAGCAAGTGTATATTAGTTTTACCTTTTAGGTATATTATAAAAAGGCTATAGCCTATAGTACTTAAGCAAATACCTAGCCTAGCCTAGAAAAGCTACTAGAAGCTACTAGAAATACCGTTTTAGAAAACTTAAATATATATCTAATTGCTTCTATATAGAGTTAGCAAACTAGGAATTATATATTATAGTTATATATTACCTTATTTATATTAATAAGTTATCTTTTATAATACTATTACTATTATTACTTCTATCTACTTGCCTAAGCTTCCTTAGTATAAATCTAGCTTTAGTAGGCTTTACTATAGCTAGAAGCTTACTTTTTATAGTTAAACTATACTTATTAGTAGTATATAATAGATAGGATATTAGATATAGCTTATAAAAGATAAGGGTATTTAGCTATCTAGCTAGTAGAAGTTCGGTTTACTATATATCTTCTACTTCTACTTCTATCTCTACTTTTGTCTTTACTTTTACTTCTACCCCTACTTCTACCTCTATCTCTAGGCTCTTTATTATTATTATTATTTTTATTTTTATCTTTATCTTTATCATTATCTTTTTTAACCTTAAAGGCCTTTTAAATAGAGTCCTTTCTAGTAAAAGAAGGTAAAGCCTAGAAATTAGCTAGGATTTTCTTAGTATTAGGCTAAACCTTTCTATTATGAGTATTTTAGCCTTATAATTCTATAAATATATCCTTATCAATATCCTTGAAACTATATATATATTAGCTAAATAGCTATATATTAGCTAAAAAGAAGTAGATATACTTCTTAAGATATAAGATAGTATTATATAACTTATATATATCCTTCTTTAGATTCTTATTCTTCTTCTCCTTATTTGCTAGCTTCTTAATATAGTATTTAATACTTATATAATACAAATTAGTATAAATAGCTAGTATTATTAGTAATATTACTCTTAAAGAATATTATAGAAAACTTACTTCTATAGAAATAGATATCAAGTTTCTAGCTTTTCTTTAAGCTTAAGTATTTAACTATATATTACTAGTACTTAAAAAAGTTAAAGCTATTGAAAATCTTCTAAAAAAAAGGAATTATTTTATCTTTATCTATATCTAGTAATTCCTAGTTCTCTTTAGCTACTTTTTTAGTATAAACCTATAAAATTAATATATTCTTAAAAAACAAAGATTATTATATACTTACTTAGATATTCTTAAAGGTCTTTAACTATTAGATATATAGTAATAAGTACTAAATATGGTTTTAACCTAATTAGGCTTAGTATAAAGCTAGCTATATTGATTTCTTAGTAAATCTTAATGAAGGTTCTATAGTAATATAAGCTACTATAGTTTCTAAGATTACTACCTAGGTATAGTCTACTATATGATTATAATATAAGTTATAGCTTTTAGCATTCTAGCTACTTCTATGCTCTCTATTATAAGTCATATAATTAATAAGTATAGAAGGTACTAGAATAGCGTTCTTTTATATATATAGAGGCCTTATTTACTTACTATAAGGCCTCTTAAGCTAAGCTTTCAAATTTACTTATATTTGCATATATTTTATTATTACCTCTTATATGATCCTTATTACCTACTAAGCCTACTTCTACTAAATCTCATATAGTAGTAATATGATAAGGTCTATATATATATATAGCCTTATATATAGCTTCCGATTCAAAATCGTTAAGTACAATTAATATTAAGCTTATTAGCTACTTTGATAAAAGCTTATTAGCTACTTTTCAAGAGCTTATTAGCTACTTTTCAAGAGCTTATTAGCTACTTTTCAAGAGCTTATTAGCTACTTTTTAAGGTATTATCCTCTACCTGCAATTTTACTAATAGAGAAGTTCAAGCTAAGGCCTATGTCCCTAAGACTAAGCGCTAGTAAAAGCATAAGCTAGTACTTCTAGAAGCTACAATTTGATATATCCGTTACTTATAATTATATGTATTATAGCAAATTCTCTCAAACTAAGGTACCTATACTTTATCACTATTTAGTAGCCCTAGAAGGCACTATATAGATTAGATTTAAAGGAGTAGCTACTTGATCTCTATTAGTTTAAATTATAATACTAGTAGTAATTAAAGTAGGTTCTAAGAAGCTATCTTTAGAAAGAGAGAATTATACTTAAATTCACTTCCTAGCTTATAAGAAAAGCTAGTTTTTAGTACTTACTACTATTTATAATTAGGGCTATAATAAACCTTAGTTATGCCTATATATAGTAATAGGGAACTATCTAGTAAGTAGTACTACTATGCAATTTATAGTCTAAATAGACTAAATATAAAGAAAGGGGAGACCTAGTTTAAAATAAAAATATCTAAGATATTACTAAATAAGTAAATTATATAAGAGATAAAAGCTTAAAGCTTAAAAGCTTGAATTGTAATACTAAAAAACTTTTAGTAAAAAATAAGCTATAAACTAGCAGGAAATTTATAGAACCTACTTATACTTATATATAAGACTAGTAGTAGCGTGTGAGATTTGGTAGAAGTAGGCTCAGTAGGTAATAAGGATCACGTGAGAAGTGATAATATATACAAATATAAGTGAATTTGAAAGCTTAGCTTAGAAGGCCTTATAGTAAGTAAATAAGGCCTCTATATATATAAAAGAATGCTATTCTAGTACCTTCTATACTTATTAATTATATAAGTTATAATAGAAAGTATAGAAGTAGCTAGAGTACTAAAGGTTATAACTTATATTATAATTATATAATAGACTATAATAACCTTAGAAACTATAGTAGCCTATATTATTATAGAACCTTTTATAGGATTTACTAAGAAATCAATATAGCTAGCTTTGTACTAAGCCTAATTAGGTTAGAACTATATTTAGTACTTATTACCATATATCTAATACGCCCCCTTAATAAGTACCTAAATAGCTTCTTTATAGTAGCTAGTAGTAGCTTAAGTAGTTTAAGATCTTAAATAGCTTAAGATAGCTAAGATAGGTAAAATAGGTAAAATAGCTTAAAAAGGTAGCATTTTTTATAAGAATTAATAAACTACAGGCCCAAAAATATATAGTATAGCGCCAAAATATAAATACATTTTATAATCTTGTTTTTATTATATATTTGATAGTTTCAGCCTACTAGCATAAATAGAAGCTATTTTAACTATCTATTATACTTAGAAGGTAAATTATATCTAGTCTGAAAAACCTCTTAAAAATTGCTATTTGCGCCCCTACTAATTGAATTTAAGGGGCTTATAGTCATTAAATTCTAAATTGCGTTATCTACTATATAGGTTAAGTAGAACCTAGTATTAGATATATGGTAATAAGTACTAAATATGGTTTTAACCTAATTAGGCTTAGTATAAAGCTAGCTATAATGATTTCTTAGTAAATCTTATAGAAGGTTCTATAGTAATATAGGCTACTATAGTTTCTAAGGTTATTATAATCTATTATATAATTATAATATAAGTTATAGCCTTTAGTATTCTAGCTACTTCTATACTCTTTATTATAACTTATATAATTAATAAGTATAGAAGGTACTAGAATAGTATTCTTTTATATATATAGAAGCCTTATTTACTTACTATAAGGCCTTTTAATCTAAGCTTTTAAATTTACTTATATTTGCATATATTATTATTACTTCTTACATGATCCTTATTACCTACCAAGCCCACTTCTACCAAATTTCATATTAATAACTTTAAGATAGTATATGATTAATTATATACTCTTATACTTATATAGCTATCTTCTTCTTCTTCTTAATAAGATTCTAGTAAGGAAGTAGTATCTACTAGGATCCCTTCTCTCTATTAGAAACTTTTTAGGAACTTTAATACTAAGATTTAGTTATTAATTAAGAGATTACTAACTTAGGTTAAGTATCTATTACCTTAGTAGCAGACGCCTAGGTCTTATTATAGTATTAGTACCTTAATTTATAGTATTACTACTATAATATTTAATTAGATAGTATTAGAACGTCTATTTTAATATTAGATGAAAGATAGTATTAGATAGTAGATAGTAACTCCTATACTATTATAGTGCGTGCGTACCCGTCGTACTATACTAGTGCTTTAGCAAGGAATACTAAAAAGCTTAATTGAGCCTTATATAATATATATTACAACTATATATTATATATATGATAATATTTAAATCTAAAGTACATAAATGATTTATTAGGTATAATCTAATAGATAAATAAAAAAAAGAGCAATTAAAATGACGTAATACGCCTGATACGCTAGAAAGGGTATAATAAATAGCCGTAGCCTATATAAATAGAAGCGGCCGTAGTCCTATATAAAAACCGCTAATACCCCTAAAAGCTACTAACTACTAATACTCTTAAAACAACGACTACTACTACTAGAAGATAGAATACTATAATATATTAGTATAGCTATTATAGAATAATTAATATATTAGTAGTATACCTTATCTAAAGTAGTAATATAAAGTTAGAGACTCTTTAGCAAAAGTATTACTATTAGAATCTATTGCCCTATTAAAACTACTACTAAGACCCCTACTCCTACTACTACTACTACTACTAATTCCTATACTCTTAAATAGCTTAGTAGTCTTATCTACTCGCTTTCTTAGTAACTTTTTATTATGATTAATCCTATTATTAGTAAGAGGTAATAGTATACTAGTACGCTAGTATATTATATAAATTATAAAGACTAACTATATTCTACTAACTCCCTTAAACCAAGAGTCTTTAGACCCTTACTACTACCTTAATATATAGATATAATAGGCTCTTCATCTTTATCTTCTTCTTCTTCTACCTTATCTACCTTATCCTCTACTTCTACCTAGACTAGGGCCTCCTTTAAAGGTAGGGATTTGCTTATAAAATTCTTATCTAGGACCTTTTTAAGATCTAGACAAGCTTTATAGCCCTTAATAGTATAGCTATATAGCTGATAGAAATCGGTTATATTAATATTATTAAAGCTATATAGATTAGACTAGCTATATAGATATAGATATAGATTATAACTTACTAGGCATAGGTTAGTAATATATTATAAAAGTTCTACATTTTCTTCTTCTTATCCTTAATTCTAACTTTCTTCTTCTCTACCCTAATATACTTTATACTAAATCTATATAAATTAGTATATATAGCTTATACTATTAGAAAGAGAGAATATCTAATTAGGATTCTAACTTACTAGTATAGAAATATAGTCCTAAATAGGAGCTTTTCTTAATATCTAGATGCTTTACCATATAGGCGAAAATAGCAAAAAAGTTAATAGAATTGAAAAGACTCTTAAAAAACATATTAAGCTCTTTATCTTCTATAGTTAATAGATCTACGTTTTCCTTAATAACCTTATTAATATAGTCCTATTTTAGTTAATATAGTAAAAACATAAAATTATAATAAATACCTAGACATTTTTTAAAGTCTTAAACTTATAGTCCTTAATATTATCTATTATCTTCTACTTTGCCTTTATATAGAGAGGGCTATTAGTATCTAATTCTCTATAAAGATCCTTAATAATAGAGTAGTAGAAAGATAATATCATATAGATAAAAGAGAGCTAGGAAGTCTACCTATTAACTTTTCTATTAAAAGCTACTAATTTCTCTCCTATAAAGTTAGGATCTACTTTTATAGAAGTCTCTTTTATCTTATTAGGGTACGGGTTATCTAATAGCTCCTTTAGACGCTATTTTAATAGCAATTCATAATCTATTAATAAATTGACCTTAGGAGGCTCTAGAGCCTTAGCTATAGCCTTGCCTTTACTCTTAAAAGCCTTACTAGTTTTGTTATTAATAGTAGCTTTCCCTTTAGTAGCTTTCCCCTTAGCTTTAGTAGCCTTAGTAGCTAGTTCTTCTTTCTATACCTATATTAAAATTGATCTACTACTAATAAATAATAGGGGGCATAGTACTTACTATCTTAGCAAATAGATTATCTTTAGCCTTAAGAGTTAAAATCTCTACCTTATTATCCTCCTTAGACGTAGAAGTAATAATAGAAGAAGAAGTACTAGAACTATAGACTTTATACTTAGATAAGCTACTAGGAGTAGTAGCTAGACCCTACTTTACTAGGGTTGGTTTAATAATAGAAGTAGTAGACTTCTTCTTCAAATTAGAAGGCTTTAGTAAGATAGGTAGTAGTTATATAGATTGCTAATATAACTTAGTAAAAGTACATATAGCTAAGTAATAGAAAGAATTTAAATATAGTAGTACAAATAAGATATAAATATAGGAAAAGGATAATAAAAGGCATATAAAAACATATAAGAATACTAAGAATATAATAAAAAATATAGATTAGTATATAGATTAGTAGAGAATAAGCATTTATAGATTTAGGTTTCTTTTATATAATAGTAGAAGTATTAGTATAAGAGCTAGTATAAGATCTAGCAACCTAGGATAATTTATTACTATTAGATTCGCTATTAGACATATGCTCTTTACTTAGAACTATACTTTTAGTAGGTCTAAAAGAGGCTATAGCAAGTAGTAATTGGCTAGGTACTAGTATATACTAGTAGAAGAGATTTCGAATAGTAAAGAGGTATAGGGAATATTAGATTAATATATGTAAAGGGGCTAAAGGAGGAAAGCTATTTAAGCCGTAGGCGTAGCAAATTATTAGATTTATAAGATTATATAAGTAATCATATAAGATTTTTTTTTGTAATTAATCTTAAATAACTAGAAATACTACTTGATATAAACTATAAAGTAGAGAGTTTTAATAAATAAGTATATATAATTCTAAAGTATAAGTAAAATCATATAGTAGTTAATGCTTAAGCCTTTATATATTATTAAATTAATAGTAGCTATCTATATTAATACTATACTAAATCT
>QGMI01001202.1:0-11181 GCA_007821535.1 Lachnellula occidentalis | reverse complement strand
TTAAAACCTTATACTTTACCTTAAAAATATCTAAAGCCAACGAGCTATCTACTTCGGCCTAAACTAGAGCTAGTATAGCTAAACCTATAAGCTTCTCTAGATCTATGATAAGCCTTAAGAAAACCTAAGGAATCTAAAAAAAAGTATCTAAGTTAGCATAAATATAAGAGTAAATTAGAGCTAAATAATATACCTTTTTATAAGACTTACCCTTATAAGACTTGTATTTGTTATTGCTTAAAGGGATAGTATAAATAAAGGATAGATTTAAAAATAGACTCTTTATATACTTATAATAGCGACTAACTTTAGGCTAGTTTTTATTACTTATAGAGGCAAGCTAAATACTAAGCGTAGATACTCTCTTAATAAAGATATTAGATATAATAAATAAGGGAATAAGGTTAAAAAAAGGTTAGAAAAGGATCTAAGTAAATAAGGATCTAAAGTATAATTATAAAAATTAAAGTTAAAGATTAAAGTTAAAGAAGATAGAAGTAGGTAATAAGTTAATAAAAAACCCTTTCTAAAAAAGGGAATCAGGTCCTTAATATACCTAGTAAGAGGAATAACTAATAGTATAATTATTAGACTTGCTTAAATCGGAATTGACTAATAAGAAGCCTGAAATACTTCTAGATATGACCTTATTTACCTGCTAAGCATTATATAAGTAGACTAAAACAGCCTACTAAAGAAAAATCTTTTACATATATATAGTATCTCTTTAATATTAATATAATAGAATAAAAAATTATTAAAGCAGGCTATTAGAAGTTAAATGCACCTATCTAGAAACTAGATAAATATATCTCTAGCTATATATAGAAGATCTATATTAAGAGCAGGTTTAATAACTATCCCTATACTCTATTTATATAAAACCTACTAAATAGAAAGTACCTATTTAGCTCTACTTAGGACTTAGGAATATGCTTATATATACGAAGCAAAATAACTAACTATATTTGCCTTAATAAATACTATATAAAATAGATGCCAAGATAGTATCTTATAGAAGAGGAACATTTATAATATAGGTACTATACATGCTACCTACCTATTAGGAAGGGATTAATATGATATATAAAAGTAGTCTAATCCTTAGCCTTTAGCCTTAGGCTTAAGCTATGACTAAAGGAACCCTTATAGCCCTATATAGAATTAGTATAGCTACTATTAATATAAATATAGCTCTCCTCTAGCTCTATAAAGGCTAGAGATTAGTCTATTATTCAAACTACTTCTTACTTAGTAATCTTGCCTACTAGTTAATACTTTATACTATCTAAATACTTTAACTTTAACCCTATCGCTTAACGATTATACTATTCTAGCTATATCTTTAATCTTATTATAAAAGCTTATCTTTTTAGGCAAGATACTTTGATATTTAATAAAGAATTTAATAAAGTAGGCCTAGAAGAATATTAGAAGCTATAGTAATAGTAAGGTAAGATTAGTAAGATATATAATTTAGTAGTATATATAATAGTATCTAGAAAGCATATAAAGCTCTTTATAAAGCTATAAAAGGTCCTTAATAATAGTATTACTAGTAGGAAGATATAGAAGCTTATTCTAAATAGAAGTATATAATAGAATACTACCTACTTAATACTTCGTCGTATAATCAAATTAAAGCTAGCTCTAATTAAGTATACTAAATAGCTTAGTATCTCTAAAGAAGAGTATAATTGTAAGATTGCTATTAATAACTATTTAAGCTTAAAGGAATAGGATATATTATAAGTAATCTAAAAGTAATTAGAACCTCTCTTTTAACTTACTAAAGACCTAGAAGGTAATACTAATAGTTAGGAAGCTACTAGGAAAGCATTATATAGCTTAATATAAGAAGTTTTATCTACTTTTAATTATATCCTAGAGTACTTCGAAGTACTTGAAATTAAGGCTAAAACTAGCGTATTTAACAACTATCTAGGTATCTAAAGCTCGATCACGCTAGTATAGAATAAGGCGAAGATATATTATAAAAAGACTGATACTTTAATAGTATAGGTAGTATTAATAGTATTATATCCATAATAGAAATATAACTACTTTAAGACTTATTAGAATCGAGTAGATATAAAGCTAGTAACCTAGAGCTTCTAGAAGCTATAGGAGAATAACTATAAAACCGAACCTTCTTTAAGTTACTAATTATAAGCTACTAAACCTTCTTTTTCTTCTTTCTCTTATCTTAAATCTATACTTAATACTAAGGTACTAGCTTTAATCGTTCTTTAAATCAAGATCCTAATATATCGAAAGGACTAGCTAGCTCTATACCTTATAGAGAATCCGATAGGATTAAGCCTAATAGAGTACTAGAAAGTATATAAAGCTATATAGCTTTAGCTAGTATAGATAGCATTTGATTTCCTTATAATACCTATAATATTATCTAAATATAAGTATATCTTTAGCTCTTATAGTAAGGTTATAATAGTAGAGAGTACTAGATTAAATAGGAAGATATTATAGTATTCCAAATACCTTAAGAATTAGAAGTATAAGGGAGCAATTAATATAGACATAGTATATAATACTATACTTCTAGTAAAAGATAATTAGATCGAAGGTTAATTCTATTAGACCGATTTAATACTTAAATTAATAAATAGCTTAATTTAGTACCGCGGAAATATAGTTCAAGTATATAAAAAAGGTAGTAAATATCTATAGTAGTTATATAACAAGTTGCTATACAAATTTAGTAAGCAGTTATTATATCTTTCTACTAGATATTTACTAATTGCTCTTATAGTTTTCAAAGTACCTTACTTAAAAAAGTAGGAAGGTAAATGTATATTCTTTTTAATATATATATTATTACTAGCTACGCCTAATTTACGTAGAGGTAGATATATATAGTACTTCTAGTTAGTTAGTTATATTACTATTAATAGAATCTACTAATTAGCAACTATTTAGTTCTTTAGTATTAGTTAGTTAGTTGATATACTATGCTTTAGTTAGTTAGTTAGCAGGTATCTCTTAACTGATAGCTGACTGACTAACTGATTAGATACTCTGTTCACTTTATACTATCAAGATCAACACCTTTTAAAATAGTAGGGTTTTGATTCACCTTATTAGAAATACCAACTACTTATTCAAGATTAATCTCAGTTCTCCGTTATATCTTTATTCGGCAATTGCTAATATATAAATCCTATCTTTCGAAATATGACGACGTATTTAATTCAGCGTTTTTGTAGCCTTTATATATTTATCTAGTAGTTGATGCTATGATATGATATAAGTTTTAGCGCAAGCCATAGATTCAGGATAGAGGAACCATATAAGCAGTCTCGAGGCTTGCGCCTAATTTTGAAGGAATTCCTCCCAATTTTGAAGGGAGGAATTGTGATAACAAGAGAGTAGAATCTCCTATATCTTTCTTCAACCCCATTATTAGAGCCACTTCACGATCCCACAGAAAATGCAACGATTTTATTCGATTGAACACTCGATGAATATGTTGTACATTACAAGTTATACAACTAAGTAGATGAAAGTGAACCCTTTACATATTGACCCTATTGGCCTAAGACACTGAACATGGCACAATCTGTTGCCCACACGCCCCCCATAACCTCGAAATCTTTATTCCATGCCGCTCCCCATGACTCATCCAACTTGCATAGATGTGGGAGGGTATCACTCAGATACTCTACACACTTATCGACGCCCAAGGTACCAAAGTCCATCTCACTCTTCGACTTGTCCTTCGGGCACGAGCCTTTATAGTACATGACGGCGAGGACCATAGATGCGCCGTTCTCTGCCTTGCCCGGTATGACCGCCGGCGCGGGGTTTGCGCCTTCCTTCAATAACCACCTGCTATCGACGAGTCCTTTGCAATAGCCCGCAGCCTGAGTCCGTAACTCGGCGGCGTTTAAGCGTGGACTGGAGCCCGGGCTGCCGTCTGCTTTCATGCAACTTGGTGCTTGCACCCCACTGTAATCATCCACGTGAGGTAGTACGCCTCCAACACAATCATCCTTGACCAAGTTGCCGTCGCAGATGGGCTTGCCATTCACCAGCGGGGGTTGGGGTTGTGTGTCCGGTGCTGTGTCCGGTTCTGCGCCGGTGTCCCCGTCGTCGGTGACTATGGGCATCTCTTCCAGTTCAGTGCCGCCTCCAGATTGATCCACCTGAAACGTCTCTTCTTGGATAACTACGGCCGGTTTGTCGTCGTTTGGATCATCGTCCTCGACCTTGACCGTCTTATAACCATCAACATCGGGAGCGTTGATTCTCTTGTCAACGGCATGGCTGTTTCGGGATTCTGTTTCGGCTCTGTTCTTCACTATTGATCCATATGGATCGATGAAGGGATTCCAGTCGGTACCAGGGCCGTAGTAAGGGTGGTCACCGCTATTAGCAATACCAGTCTGAGCAAAGACATTCTTCTCCCCTCTGCTCAAGCCCCCCACAATATCGGAAATGGCATTCGCATAAACACGGTCGTAAACAAGCCTGGCGTTACCATTGAGACCTTCGTAGCCAACAATAGTTGCCATGATGCCTGAAATCACACCCGTGGCCATGCTGGTGCCAGTCTTGGCTACCATAGCCCTATCGCTGTCTTTGCCAGCAGATATTATCCAATCTCCGGGAGCCCAGATGTCTACAAGAGACCCACCCCTTGAGAACTGAACATAGTTAGTAATAGGGACTTGTGGGGCACGGTGGACTTCAACATACATAGCCTTTGTTATAGTCCTTCTCGACCCCACCGACGCATATCGTGTTATAGGAGCCGCACAAGGTGCCCTGTGCATCTACCGTTGATCCATCTGGCTTATTCCCAGCAGCAACGGATATTGGTATGCCAGCATCGTACGCGGCGTCAATGGCTTTATTCAAACGATTGCTCTTAGCCACAAGTCCAAACGAGCAGTTGATGACCGATCCTTTCCATCCCTTGGGGGGGTTCTTTTTCTTTTCCAGATGTTTTTTGGTGACATCTTTGATTGCATCAACCACACCATTCGTCTCTCCCTCGCAGATTTTGTGATCGTTGCAAGCGACTTTGACGTTGATGATGTTTGCCCATTGAGCTACACCGGCCCCATGACCTGCGGCAATACCCGCTACATGGGTTCCGTGGCCTTCCTCGTCGTCGACCGTTTTAGTTATTCTCGTGTATGGCGTGTATTTATCATTGAAGTTGGAAGCCCTTCCCCCAAACAACGTATGCGAGGTGCGAACGCCGGAATCCAAGACGTAAATGTCGACTCCCTCTCCCGCGCCGTAAAGCATGTGGACAATGTGATTTTTGCCATCGAGATCAATCTTTTTGCCTGCTGTGATCTGTTGTAAATGATGGCCAGCGGGTCGTTCGGTTGTTGCAAAATTAGGCGTGTTTCTGCGCAGAATTGGGTGGTCTTGCGACGAAGGTGATTTGATATCGACTGGTTGGGTAGCCGGGGCCGCCAGACCATGAGCAGCCCAGAATGCGAGCACCAGAAGGCATGGTCTTGAGTACATGTTGTCGGCACTCGCAAAGATGCTACTAAGCGCCGTGCGGAGGAAAAGTGAAGTGAGATAGAAGTTCTACTTGAAAGGCAAGAGTAGAGGGAAGAGGAAGGGAACAAGATGTCAATGTAACAATGAAGAAAATAAGAAAACAACAGTCTTTCACATCTAATATATACATTTTGTGGTAGTGAAAAATCTCCCATTCTCTTCCCATTTCGCAGCTCTCTTCTCACTGCAGCCATGCTATCGAGGTAATTAGATCAATGCCATGCCTCTAGAGTGACTTGGCATGGCTTGGCTGGTATATTAATAGGGACTGTGTTTCTCTGAACGGACCGTATATTTGATGGAAGCCTGAGCCTCTGGCTGAGCCTCTTTTATCTTCCTAGCATTTTTTCATTAGTAAGTATTTTGGGAACTATTCTGTAACTACTTTCAGTTAGGTACTAGATATGTTGACGTAAATTCATGGTTACGTAATTCAAACTCACGCACGTTCTGTCTCTGATTCGCAACGATCGTAAAGTATAGTAAGCTGACAAGATTGAGGCTAACTCTAAAATCCTTCGCGCTTAATTAAGCTCAGGGATCGCCAATGGTACAACCTTGTTTCATCTTTAGAAAATAGCCGCAAAATCCTTCTTAGTCATGTCGAGGTTTACTCTATCTAAGTAATGCCTTTATGAGGGGATGTCAGAGTTCGTGAGATACCCGAATTCTCACCAAAAGAATAGTTGTAAACCTCACAATGACAGCTGCTTATATAAAACGTAACTTAATATCAAAGGTGGAATTTCTGATCAATTTCGAGCTCCCTTGGGTTAGGTCCTGACATTGAACAAGGATGCCCGGGAAGAAAGGTATTTGTTTGTACAATATCATCTTCAGCTTCAAGGTCGGTATATAGCTGCTGGCTTTTGAGAAATAAGGGTGCCTCAAGGATCCGTTCCATTTTAGATAGAGAGGAGTGATGGATTCAAGAAATTATGTGAAAATATACATTCCATGGGCAGACTTTAGGCAGAATGGGTTGGGTACGGCTCAGCCTCAATTTGTAGCTCAGGCTGATCTTTTCAGCTACAGGCTGCAGGCTACAGGCAGCAAATAGTGCGAAGGCACCCATCCTTCGTTACTACCATTGTTGGCTACCATCAGACACTCATTTCTGGTCATCTAAATCTCTAATTCAATCCTTTCAAAACTTTTGTTGTCGTTTTTATATTTGCGAATTTTTGGACAATTTAAAATTCGACACTGCCGTTCAGGTATGAAAAATATAGACGTTCATTACCAAGGGCATTTTACATATGGCCAGCAAAACTGTAAGGGCTGGCCCTATAAATCGAGAGATACATTGCTGGATTTGGGAGATTATGTACCCCTGAATTGGACTCGCTTATGAAGTAAACAACCGGTTATTGAGCGTATGCGAGTGCGGATGGCACCACCATTCTTTGTACGAATTCGCGTATCTTGGGCTTCTAATACAGTTCCGGGTCGGAGGAACAGTATTTTGGCAACTATAGTTGATTTTTCAAGTGTCATTGTTCACGTGTCATTGTTCAAGTGTCAAGAAAAAGTGGTTAGGAGGAAAGGGAGGAGAAGTGTGCATCTTACGTTATTATTTTACCATCAACTTATCTTTGATTTATGAAACTTTGTCTGATCATAATACAATGCAAGAGATGGATTAAACTGGGGCTTTTATATTACGAGATATGTACCAGTATCTGTTGGTTAAAAACGGTACCACGTGACTAATCTCGATATCACCCTATCTTGCAAGAGTCTTTCCTATTTTGATGCTTGTCTAAAATAACACAAGCCGACAGAAATTAACACCCCGCTGCAGACACTATACGCCACCTGCCAAATACTCCTCAAGCGTCATCTCCTGTGCTACACCAGCTAGACGTCGCGCATCGTGTGGGTCGACAAACCTCAACAAAACGACATGTCACTCGCATCTAATTATCCGAGGGCGTGTACTCAGGCTTTGCAGACTTGTCTCGTGAACCAAGAAGGCTCCCGAGTTCTTGGGGACTGAGTATACACCTTACGAGGATGTCAGGACACAGTGAGCACTGCTGGGACTAGAATCTCTCTAATGAAGCTTTACTTTCGTCAAGTCTCCACAAATTGTAGGATTGTCTACAATTGACTGGCCAGATGCCCTTGCAGGCAAGTGCCGGTTAAATAGATCCACTATATATGGCAACGGTACTTGAGGATTCCCATAAGATCCCAGGCGCAGCGATATGATACGCGGACTAGCCTTGCTTTACGGTGGCACACAAATAGGATCAATAACCTGTATTAAGGTGGGGGAAGAATATCCTATGCAGCACTGCGAAACTTCTAGTGGAAGGGTTTCCTTTTCTTACCACTTTTCATACATGTTTCTATATATTCACCAGTATCTATCTTGTTCCAATGATGTTTCAGGGTTTATCATTTTCTAGTTACCGCCCATCTTTTCATGTACAAACGATAGTATACGAGCATGCGAAAAACCTTCAAGAGTCCTAGCATGAAGTACCTCCGTACTAAGCCGCTTCGATTTATCCACGAGCAGGTATTTATCTTCAACTCACTACTGTACATCATTGCTAGGATGCCCCAAACCTACCTTAGCAGCTTGAAATGTGTTCTCGTCCAAACTTGACTTTCAATCCATACCTTCATATTCGGTGTCATATACACAGGGGATATCTGTAGCGAAGAGACCGTTGAGCAAATCTAAACCCTATCAGAATGATAATCAAATCTACTGAAGCAAACTTGAGACAAAGACAAAGCTGCGATGTTTGTTCTCTCAAGACAATAATAATATGATAGTGGTCACTTGCAGGTCGCGTTTCGTTTGATAAAGCACTTTACACTAGGTCCAGGGTACTTCTTCTACCTAATCACAGTGATACGAAACCCCAGACTGCAAAGACAAGAACTCCATAGGGGCGGGAACTAGATTAGTGTCAAAGTCTTTCGTCACCACCGACGGGTACGTACCCAGCTAGGCTAAACTAGGTATCCCCGGCTTTTCATCCATATATCCCCAAACATGACTCGCGAGACCTTCCTGCCCGAGATACAGGGACCTCTTCCTTCTTCGGAACGATGCTGTCAAATGGAGGGTTGCTCCTTGGCGGCATCCTGTGCAAGGCTTTAGTGGGCGAGTCGCGCCGGCATCTACGCGATTTGTCCTCTAAAAAACACCTCCAGAACTTCCGCAACCTCCGCCCTCATCATCATATCACCTCAAAAGAATTGTCTACATCACCATGCCATCTCAACGACATTGCCTACATCATATCGCTCTTCACTGCAATACAAAATGTCGCGATTCAGAGGAATTTACCTACGACGCTCTGCCGGCCTCGATTATTGTCTCGAGATAGGTACAAGGCCTACCGATTATCCCACGCAGCGCGCATTCAAGCAAACACTGTGGCATTGATTACATCCTATCGGATCTTCGCCTCAAGCTATTGCTTTGGGAGATGTTGTATGCAGTGACCTGTCGCTCTAGGTCTCTCGAATGCGAATGTCTAGACCAGGAAAGAGCGACGAGAGTGCTCTTTTACACGCTCGATGGGAAAACACTATGTTTCGAATCTGCAGCTTCCCGATGGCTCGGAGTAAGGTCCGGTCAAGTCGTATTCCCATGTTATACCGAAGAATAAGTCCTCTCTCTTGTCTTCGAGTCTTCACATCCTTCTTGCGATGCTATTGCTCCAACCCTGCGATTGACACATCAAGATGGCGCCAATATGCGATGAATGTTTTCGAAACTTCTCTAGGCAAAACGAAGCTTCTCGACACGCGAAGGAGATACATGGACCGAGAACGCGATGCCCAATTCATGGGTGCAATTGGGCTGTGCGAAGAGAGTTGAGAGTTGAAGAACACTTAGTCAAGAAACACAATTGGGCAGCACAAAAAGGTAAGGTCCCGTTACTCTTATGTTGTAAGACCTAATGGCAATTCGTACGTCTAATAGAATTATATGACAGCCAAAGCATACCGACGTAATCTTCGAGGACCACGAGCTTCCCGAGTACGTATTCGACCAAGGAATAGTTCAGGTCAGCTCTGAGTCCCATCTTACAGTAGAGCAGCACTGACTTTAGACAGAGAACAAGAATACCTCTACCTTCGTCGATGCCGATTTGCACATACCTAACTCGCGATATCACGAACATTCCATCCCCCGCGTCTCCACTCACCCCGCATGTCCACAAGTTCAAGCACCGTTCGGATTTGGCTCTTCGGATTTTAAGCCTAGTGACACACAGATCAGCGAGGGGCATAGCATAAAGGCAGCAGAAACACAGAGGATGGAGTGGCTACCCAACCATACAGCATCCACTCTCGTGAGCCAAGCATGTCCGCCGGAGCTGGCATCCTCTCAGTGCTGGTCTCTTGCGACTACTGCCCACCATACCTTTGTTTATATATCTTATAACACCGAGTTCGTCTGTGCCATCAACCAAGCAAGTGGCACAGGCATGGTACCGGGGAATTATATATTGAGCATCTGGGGGACTTGTATTCATGGATTCGCAGCTGAGACGTGCTCAGCATGCATTTGGGGATGGACAGCACTTCTATGACAAGCTGCTCAAAACATTTCCCTTCTTTCAGGTATCTCCTTTCACACATTTCCTATGTTGCCTGGTATGATTCACGCTGGTATTACATCAGAGTTCTGGTTTTTGTGGGGAAATATATGCCTTGATGTATTTATTTGGTTGATCCTACGCACCTGGTGTGTTTCATGAAATATATTTATCCCAAGAATATATTGACCTCATGTCAATCGTTTCAAACTCAAGTATTGAAGCCGGAACGGGATATGATGTCCTGTAAAATATCACTGGCTTATATAAACCCACAGAAGCATCAAGTGTGCACAACAGAGGGCGACAAATACATTCTAAGCTTTTATTTCTATCCAACCAGCCCTCAGAAAACCTTCCAAACCTTAGGATTTCCGTTATCAAGAGCCTCCAAGTACCCCCCCCCTTCCTCCTGTCGCGCAGCATAGTAATACCATTGTCCACAGGTCTGCTGTTAGTCTTCTAATAACTGGCAGTGGCATACTTCCCCACGGCCCACCAATTGCCTGTCGCCGTTCCCCTCAACCAACGCTCAAGCTCTGCAACCTTATCCTGCAACTCGTCGATCGCTGCCGCAGCAACCGGCCTATCTCAAAAATTAGTATAGTAAAAAGCAAATGCTTGGAGAGAAGAAAGCCAAGGAGCTGTCTCGGCAGCCCGCATGTAACATGCGCTCCTGCCATAACTCCTACTCCTCAGAAGCACACCCAACTTCATTATTACTTCATACAGCATGTGAATTGAACAAACTTACCAAACTGGACTATATACCTGCCTCCGAATCCCCAAGCGCCCCGTCCTCTGCGCGCCCCAATCCTCCTCATCAGCAAACTTCCGCGCCTGGTACAGCGCATCCCCATTCGTCAGCAGCAGCACGTTGGTATTCAGCACGTGGAATCTCCACAGGCTCTTCTCGAGCCAGTACGTCATGTGGTCGTACGTCGTGGGCTCAAATGTGTACGAGGTCCAGTAGGTGCGGAAGTCGGATTTGCAGGCTGCGTAGATGGCGTCGAGGGCTGAGAGGTGGGCGGCGAGGGTTTGGGGCGTTAGGGGGGGAGGCCTGGGG
>QGMI01001201.1:0-11198 GCA_007821535.1 Lachnellula occidentalis | reverse complement strand
ACCCACTCTTAATACCCGTCTTCTCGCCCGCATACCCACCCTCTCCTCGCCGCCCTTATAAACAGCCTTCATACTACCCAGCTTCTTCTTCTTCTCCTCGTACTTCTTGCGCTTCTTCACGCGGGGATTCCGTACATCCTTTTTGCGTTTCGGGGCCAGTCCTTTGTTCTTCTCGATCACGTAGCCGATGGCGCGCTTGCCGTCTTCGTCGAGGACTCCTTCTTCGACGCGCAGGATGGCGTTCTGATCGTGCGCGGCTTGCGCGGCGGAGATCAGGGTAGCTTTTTGCTCACGCTTGGCTTTGGATGTGGCGTTTACTAGGTCGTAGTACTCGTCTTCGCCGTCCTGGCGCACTTCCCGTGCGACTTCTCGTTCGCCTGCATTTCCAGCTTCGTCGTCGTCGCCGCTGTCACCGCCTAGGTCCGCGCCCCGGCCGTAAGCGTCGAGTTTCTTGCCGCGTTTCGTGGCTTCGGCGTTGAGGCGCGCGACGCGGTCGCGGAGACGCTCTTTGTAGGGGAGGTCTGCGTCGCCGCCTGCTTCTCTGCCGCCGGCGGTGCGTTTGTTGGCTTTCTGGGCTATTTGCGACGTGTAGAATTTCAGGGACTTTTTGCGTGTTGCTTTTGAGGCTGCTTCGGCTGCTGTCATGTGGGATGACTCGCCGAAATCATTCGTGTCGTCGGTGGTGTCTTTGAAAACGGTCTTCTTGGCTTTGGTGCGAGATGGGAGGAGAGAATCGAGGTCGGCGAGGGATAGGTCTGCTGTTGCTATTTTTTGGGCGCGGAGAGTGGCGGCTTGGGAGGCGGCTTTTGCTTTTGCTAGCTGCTTGGTTGTGGATTTATGGGTTTGGATAGCGGGTGGGAGGGTTGATTGTTTGGTTGTCGTTTCTTCTTCGGGTTCGGAATCCGAATCTGCTTCTTCTTGTGCTTCTGATTCTGGGGTTGGTGCAATGAGGGATGACACTTTTGTCCAGAGAGAGCGGCAGGAAAACAGGCTGTCCATTACAGGGTGGTCGCGCAGGTCGGCGGGTGAGGTTGGGGAGGTGAGAAGCGCGAAGTACATGCTTAGAGATGCGATGTATGCTGCCAGCGCTCTGGTCTTGACAATAGTGACGGATGACTGCTCGTCTTGCTGTAGGGAGACCAAAATAGGTTGCAACGCCACAAACTCATTCGCCAACATCTCGAACTCGGGATACCTCGTTCTCAACACCCGTAACCGTTCCTCGGGTCCCATATCCTCAGTGATCTCTACATCTTTCAAGACCTCGATCATTACATCGTCGCCTTCCTCGTCTGGGATCGTAGTCGCAGGGGCCAGCCATTCTGATTCATCGAAGCCGAAATCTGCGTCTGTCATTTTCTGCAGTTTGCGCTGCTGGATCCGCTTCGCTTCTGCTTCTTCGTCCAGGGCGTCGGCCTCAGTTTGTATTTCGTCGGCGTTGTAGTAGTCCTTTCTCGAAGTTCCCCATCCCTCTTCTTCCTCTTCCCCCTCCTCCTCCTCTCCATCGTCGGACTCGGAATTTGCGTTTTGGGGTGCGCCGTCTTCGTCGGAACTGTCTGAGGAATACCCTAGGACTTCTTCATCTGAGGGCTCATGAAGCGCATCTACAATTAATCTGTTAACCAGAGATTATGGAATTGGAAAGAGGGGACTGACCTTCTTCCGCAAATTTCCTCCTTCGTTTCGCATCCGGCCCCTCATCTAGCAGCACCTTATCCCGATTGATATGGAACTCGTCCTCTGAATCCGCGACATCTTCGTAGGTGGTGATGGGTCCTAATTTGCCGCCTTTGGGCTCAAAGCCTTGGGGCTCGCTCGAGCGAGCTGATGCCTTTCTTTTCTTAGCCATTGCTGTGGAGGTGGACGAATTTGCTGGTGGCGCTTGGAGGAATGTTGCCGTTGGGGTTTGAAGTTTGGAGGCCTGTTATCTTAGCGTGATCGGCGATAAGAAATGATCACGTGGGATTCTCCCCTTTTAGTCCCCCCTTTTCTCGCTTCTGCGCCGAGATCCTTTTGCGGTGTTCACAACTTTAGATGGTCTAGGAATGCTCGACCAAGGGGACCCAAAGCGTACATAGATGCCGTGGACGCGCGTGAGAAGACGAGTGAAATATAAAGAGCGGGTGCTAGGATTTGGTACCATTCTAATATATTTTACAAGCTTCACGCTTAAATTGAAATCTCCCGTGATTCCCTCTTCCCAATCCAGCTTCTACGTAGGCTCCTGAAACCTGTACCTAACATAGATTTGGATTAAAAAAAAATAGAAGCGCCCCCTACGTCTGCCCACCCGGAAACAAAAGCCAAGTACATTGCGCCTGAAGCGAAAGCGAGACCAGCCCCTTATATGTCGGCCCATAGAAGTTGTCAGGGTACGTCACGTCTCCATAAAATAACACGCATTGGTAAGGAATAAAGGACTGCAGCGTGTACTCGTCCGTACAAAAGGTCTGGTCGACCGCTGGCTCCGTGCAGTTCCTGTTACGACAGGGCTAAAACGTTAAGGTCCCTCCTTCGTACTCCGGATATGCATCTTGAGTTTTACTAGCGGTAGCACAGAGTCCAGAGTCGACACTGTAAAGGTAACCAAATGTTGCGCAGCCGATCGTAGGGGAATAGAGGAGGGAAGATGTCTGGTAGAAGGCAAGACTATCATTTGCTGGGATGGCTGGATTGACTTTTGCGTATGCCTGTGAGCCTAATGTATGGTTTGGGAATCCGAATGAGTAGGTAGTTCCGTAATATGTATACACCGCTGGATGGGGAATACTTGTTAGAGTCGTGTTGAAAATGAACTCTGGCGTAGTTCCGGGTGGAAAGTACTCTGTCTGATTTGCCCCTATCGTACATAGGGGACCTTCTCCTGATGCGGTCGAAGAGGGAGCTGAAGACGAGGTACTGCTTGGGAGACTGATTGCCAATGTTGAGCTAGGAGCAATGCACAATTCCAGATCGGGATGGCATCCTGCTCCGCAGAAGTCGGGGCCACTTCCACAGAAATGGAATTCTGAGCAGGACCCAAAGACACTACCTGAACACACGACGCCGTTGCCACAGGTACCATCATTTGATATGTCTGTACAATATCCAAATTCTGGCTGGCACCCATTACCGCAATGGGCTGCGTTGTGACCACATGTACCGTCGGCTCCGCAACAGTTTCCAAATGGGCTATCTTGGCAAGTAAGGTCAACACCTGGACCACAAAGACCTCCAGTGGAGATAGGTGGAAAGGGTACAGTTGTTGATGCTGGCGAAGTAGAAGTAGCCGATGACAGAGGTAGCACATTTTGAGAAGGGGTGACTGTGAAACCCAGGATAGGCACTGAGGAAGAAAGAATATTTGGTATTGTTAAGGTTTCGGAGCTCAAGATTGATGGTTGGAGGGAGGCTAGAAAGGTTGGAGTATCGTTAGCAAACACACTTTATATGGTTGGAGACAAAGAACTTGAAGACGAGAAGGAATAGATCCGCGAGGGTATCTGGGATGGGCGGATCTTACTTAAACCTGGATTTGTGCTGAATGGCGCCGGGGACGTGGTGATTATCGGGTTTGAAATCGTCGTTGAAAGATTTCCAGAAGAAAGAACATAGGTGGAGGAGCCGATACTGGTGGCCAGGACAGAAATCTCTGAGGCTGAATCCACATTCGTCACTGAACTGGAAGCAAAATCCAGCAAAGTGGTCAAAGTAGGGATCGATCTCAGCGAATTGGTAGTGGTTGATTGAGCTTCGATTGGACTGGTAGTAGTAGTGGGTGTAATAACAGTGGTAACTTCCGCAACTGAAGTAACCGATGTGATGATAGACACAAGACTTGAAGTTGATGCTATAATAATGCTGTTCGCAATAGCCTGCCCCGTAGTGAATACCGAGAAATCAAGTGGAGTTGATATTGACTCTGCTCTTGGGATTGAGCGAGTGGTATCGGTATCTTGTATTGAAGTAAAGGAAGGTGCTCTAGTCGATACTGAGACAGGCACTGGTGTACTCCATATCGTATTACTGGAAGAGATGATCGATTGATCGCCAGGTGTGGATGTGAACACCTCATTCACGGTTGTAGGTTGGGTGGGGGCTTCTGGGGTCGCAGTCAGAATAGGGATCGAACTCGATTGGGACCCCAAGACTGATCCAAAGTTTTGGGCTGATTGCGAAGAGACAATGGTATTTGCTGGGAGTCCCGTCAAGTCAGCGGAGGGATAAGTCGTCTGTATGATAGAGCTTGATGCCTGCCCAGATGAAGTATATACAGGAACAATAACAGATGGAGAGCTGTTCCCTGGAACAAAGGGCCTACTATAAGTGGTGTAGGTGATGCCAAGGGACTCTATAGTACTTTCAGACTCGGAACCTTGTTACCTTGCTCAGAGGTGGTTTGAGCAGAGGCAGATCCGGACGACACCAATATTGTATTAGATAACGACTCCGAGATCAAGATAGGCGTAGACATAAGTCCGGAAACAATGGCCGTGAAGCTAGTACCTGGGGTCGGTGTATTTATCTGAACTGTAGCCGTCTCAGTTGAAACCAAACTTTCAATCGAGGGAAATACTGAAAAGTCCCCCGAAGATGATGTCGAACCGGTTCCTGCGGGCGTCGGCGAGGAGACGGAGAAGCTCTCTGAGGTATGAACTGCAGCAATTGAAGCAGAGGGTATTATACCGTAAGTTGTTGTCGCTGCTGAGTATTCCGAACTGTGTTTTGTTCGAGAATACGTACATGGACAATCTGCGGCACATTAGCAAGAAACTCAATGGTCAGGACACAACGGCAAGAGAATATGCTTACCTGCTATTGTAATTATAGTTGACTTGGTGACTGTGTATGTTTGGGTGCCATAGGTAAAAGTTGTTGCTGATGGGAGTTCTGTGGTGAGGGTGTCTGTTGTGAGAGTCGTGTACTCGATAACATCAGAGGTCGGTGTGACGATTGGGCGCGAATATGTGCAAGGGCAATCTATCTGTGTTAGTCTCGATGAGATTATTTTCATAAGATATTTCGTGACTTACCAGTAATCGTAAGTGTTGTTGGTTTTGTTACGGTATATGTTTTGGTGCCCTGTGTAAAGATGGTTGCTGATGGGCAGACGGTTGTAAGAGTATCCGTAGTCACAACCTCGTAACGAGTCATTTTTGATGCTGGAATGGCCACTGGAGGAGTTGGGAGAGTTAGATCAGTGACCAATGGAACGGTATATGTGCAGGGACAATCTGTTTCGCATCAGCGTTAATTCCATCCATGGAGCAACTAAGGCCTTGCCTGTCATTGTAACCGTCGACGCGCCGTCGCTGTATAAGTCTTGGCTTGATAAATGAAAGTCGTTGCTCTCGTTACGATAGTTGTATAGGTGTCAGTTGTACGAATGCTGCTTCAGACAAATTCGGTGGCCGCTGGAGGATTCATCGTTTGAGAGGAAGTAATAGTGGTATCGATACATGTTGGGCTAGGGATTGTGGTTGTATAGCCCTGAAATGTTGCTACCGTGCTTGAAGCAAAGCAGGTACTGATATGTGTAGAATGTTCAACGACGGTAAAAACAACGTAAACGCTTGAGAGCTCGGGGAATTGCATTGAGCCCCATGATGAAGTTGCACCCAAGGCCAGGGCCGGCAGCGTGAAAAACAACAAATTCATAACGAAATGTTATTCTAGGACGAAACTTGGAGATTTGTGAAGAGAAACCGATCGCCTTTAATGATCTGCATCGCGTCTTCATAAACGCGCCTTAAGTGGCTACATTCCTGATCGCGACTCGCGATTGACATATATTTGGGAGGAAAGTACTCGGCTAGCCTTCAGTATAGCAATGTAGCGAGAAACTGGGCATCGACCCCTTACGTGAATAACGCCACGACGAGTGGATCTCACTTCAGCACAACTTGGAGGAAGACGAAAGTTGTGATTAAAAATATCTTGTAATGTATTCAACAAAATGGTGCCAGAAGATGACTGTTCAGCCTCAATCTTCCATTGGGAAAGGAACCAATGCCAGGCTGGGTAATAGATCACAAACAGCCTTGTCCCCACAGGGGAAATGGGGTCAAGAACAAGGGCTACGAACCAACCACCCACCGCCATTTGAGCCTCAATCACCATCCCATCAGGTATTGGGATTTCGAGGGGGTGGTATTAAGTATAGAGAAGCCCACTCGCCGAGAACAGATGCTCACTTACGAGTCGATCTGATCTCGGTTTCATTCACCCGGTTCCTTATCGCTGATATAATCGCAAATGGAACCAGCATCTCATCCCAAATACCTCCACCGTCGTCAAAGGTAAAGCCAGGCGATTCTTGTATGCCGCCTTCCTTGATGCACACATGAAGACCAGATCTGCCATGGCCGAACGCTGCAGTACGCATAACGATCCTCTTATTGGGCATGCTATCCCATGGAGCATCTAGCATCTTCTCTACTTCGTCGCCATCCAACCCAAAAGTGGTAAAAACCCGGAGGAATGGCTCGATGTAGTAGTTGGAAAAGAAACCATCCAAGTTCGCGATAGCGAGTTTCAGCTCCGGGATATGCATATGCTTGGATTCCGGATCGACGTTGGTAAAAGTTCCGTTCATGAGTTGCGTTTCGGAGATGGGAAGAGATTTCCATAGCGAAGGTAATTGTGCGAGGCCTTTGCGAGATCTGACTGCAATATTTCGTTCGTATGCTGTCCACTCGTTGACCGAATCCGATCCGTTGAGCTTCATGATGCGCCATTTGTTGTTATGGAAATCAACATCAACTGCAACGTGTGGTGTGAGGACCGTACTGCCGGATAGGCGGTGGTAATATTGGAAGGATCCGTCGCCATGTGGATTGGGCTTCAAATGGGAACCAAGGTAGAAGATCTGCTTTTCGACAGAGTCGGAGAAGCTTTGGAAGTGAAAGCTTTGCGTATTTGAGGGGTCTGCGAGAATGTTAGAAACATACTTGATGAAGCTACAGGGAAGATCACAGGTATCCATATTAACTCTTGTATTGAACCCATTGCATGAATCTTTCATCCGATAATACCAAACAATATTCACACCGCTAGAGTATCTAAAATCAGTCAGAACTGATTAGCAAATGTACAAGCAGACGACTGCGAGATACTTACCCAACACAAGGGAGAGCGAAAATGCCACTTCCAATGACAATCAGAAGAAGTGTCCTAAAGAAATGGACCAGTCTTTTGCGTTGTGGATTTGTAGCGGTCGAGTCCAAAGCAAGAGTTCTGTTGAGAAATTTGGCCACTTCATAAGTATTCCAACAGATAAGATGGAGTAAAATAAGTAGTATAGCCACAAGCCCAGCAGCCCCTATGGTTGATTCTGCCTCTTGCCAGTCGGAGTGCACCCAAGTAGGATAATTATAAGGTTCCGTCCATCTTGCAATATGAGGAATCAGATACACACCTAGTGCAGCGTAGAGCAAAAGGATGGAAATACTAACGATGAAAATCGTGCAAACTTGACCTTCTTGACGATCGCTAAGCCTCCGTCGCAGTGTTTGCCAAGCATTTGGTAGCACTGGCGGCACTGGCGGTGGTACTGGTGGACTTACAGGACAAGAACCTCTGCATGGAATGTCGCATTTTCCAGGATGGCATATTCTACCGCACCTTCCATCTGTGTAGTGTGGGCACTTCCCGAGCTGGTCGCATATATTCTCACACGCATGGGGAACAGAAAGGCTACCCATCGGGAGATTTGCAAAAGGCAAGGTGCCACACCAGCACCTGCTTTGCGGAGCATCGTCTTGTTCCGTTTGGCAGTGAGGGCATCTCCAGTTCTGGCCATAGCCACCATTGCTGAAATACCAACGTCTTGCGCAAGTGAAATGAACTACGTTATAGCATGTTCTGCAATGCCACATGCGATCGCGAGTTTCTCCCCATCGTATCGGGTCGTAACAGATCGAGCAGAGACATCTAAAATGGTAAGCATTTGTATGTTTCAATGGAGTAGATGGCTTACACGCCGTTCCTTATATCCTCTATGATACGGGTCTCACGGTTAGGCGCATTAGACTGGCGAAATTCGTTACGTTGCTGCGTCTCCGTGGATAGGCGAGGGATATCCTCCATCGGAACTCCATCATCGGGAGAAGGTTGGCTGCCAGATGGGGATGGTGGTGGTGCTACGCTGCGGCGAAAGGATCCGAACATTTTTATGAAATGTTATACTTGGCGTTGACAAATGTGAAGCAGTGCACCGTCGATAGGGTACATACAAGGCCAAAATATAAAACGGAATGGATGAACAGTATTGAGAGTGAGCTGGGAAACTCAAGATTTGTCGGAATAGAAATCTTTTGCAACAGGATACTACGTCAGATGCTAACCAGTAGTTTGGAGTAACTGATAGTTCCGAGTCCATATTGGGAAGATAGACTCAGCGCCAAAAAAGAAAGTCCCATGGTGGGAACCATATTACCAAAGAATATAAACCATGTTCCAAGCTAGATGATAGTATGAAGGCATTTGGAATGCGCTTAATAGGAGCTGCTCCTGTACCAACAAACCTGGACAATCTGCCAGCACTAGCGTCCCAGATTCCGAAAAGGGAAGACCTACCAACGACATTATTGGGAAAGGTTTTGGCACGCTATCACTTGCTGCCGTCCACCATCTGCTTTACTTTCCGACGTAGAATATTCTACGCCTTACAAGGCAGAGACTTTTAGACGCATCAAGACTTGTCAATACGACTAAGGCTCCAAGAGCCTAGAGGGAATATTCAAATCATCCCGTGACAGCAAATGAGTACGATTGGGACTGCGATTAGCAATGCTAGGAATCTCAAGAATTGAATACGCCGCAGGAGACATGATATTCATATCTTAATGGTCAGGAACGAGAGAGCTGAGGGCTCGAAGTTGGTGTAAAGTGGGAGGAAGAAATACCTCTATAGGCAAGTCCTCTTATATTAATTCCTCTACTTATAATACGGAAATAGAAGATAATATCTTTTTAAATACTATAGAAAAGCTTCCTATGTAGCTCACACACCACCTCTTCTACCATGTGATATTAAAACTTCCCTCAACATAGAATATGCTCCTCCCATCCTGGGTCGTCGCATTTGCTCGGATTTCGTACAAGCCATCGGGCACCATTGGTGGCTGAACGGGAATATGAGGCGACTGTATTTCCGCATAACCTTCCTGAATAGCTGGAGGACACGAACGATGCGTGCCTACATCATTCTGTCCCGGAAGCTGGATTTGTTGGAAAACGTTGATGTCACATAAAGGCGCGTCAAACAATGGCGACAGCTCGGAGCGCCCGTTGAAGCTGCCAGTGACGTTGAGCCATGGAATATCGCCGGTAGAAGAGGTGAATGTACCCAAGAAACGTAGCATAAAGTAATAGCCACTAGAAAAGAGTATTAATAGGCTGCCTCATAGGTACGAAAGTGATGATATACATGCGTGGGTTTTTTGGGTAGAAATACAACCCTTGAATTTTGAAGATGTCTGTGGACGGGTCGGAGCAGTAGTGCGCGGGCGAATTGCCAGGGACTTTGAGGGCGTCGTTGTACGTCGAATAGCTTATTGCGGATTGCTGAGTGGGTACCCATGGTAACGACCCTAATGCTAAGACTCGATGAGAGTGGAAGAGAGTCGCAACGCAGAGGAAAACAGCAGTGGCTTTGGCAGAAATATGCATTTTGGGTGGAAGTTGATTGATCTATGTCGGTGGAAGGCGTTGTTTTGAAGCACCAGGAAGTTGGTTGAGGTTGCAGCAGTTTAAGCGCTATGGAGGCGTTATTAAGTCTATCGTAATATAGGTCTTCCTAAAACGTCTCTTCCTAAAGCGAATTTATATTGATAAATGTGATAAATGGTAGTACTCCATACTGTTGAGGGGCAACACAACCGCGAACTCTATAGCTAGGATCTAACTTATAGAACACTTATAATTAATAAGTAAAATAGTAAAGAGTTATAATAAAAAAATTATAGAATGGATAGTATTCTAAGTGAGTAGAGAAACCCTATTTTATAAGGCTTCCCCTAGCTTAGGCACCTGACTATTTATCATATAGTAGCGCATTATAACCTTATGATATTTGTCCCTTATAAAACAACTTACTTATCCTAAGTAGTATATAAAAAGTAGTGTTTTACTACTAAAAACTAAGTTAAAACGTAAAGAAATGCTTTATAATAAGTATATAAGCAAGAACCTAACTAATGATAAAATATGCTCCCCTTTTTTAGTAAATGGAAAACGCTAAGCTAAATCTAGAATCTAGCCTCTTTATAACCTCCTTTACTTTCTATAATCCTTAAAACTTTGCAACTTCTTATATCTTAGCATTTTAATATTTTTAATACCTTCTATAACTTTATTACTATTAAGCAATATAATTGCTATTAATGTCTTTAAGTCATTTATTACTTTATCTTAGTTCTATGCATTTCTATTCTATTACTAGCATTAGTAGTCTAAAATTGAATTTTATTATTAATATCTAAATCTTCTATATCTTAATACTATTATTATTCTATCTAAAAACGTATACTAGGCAGTCTAATCTCTTTTCTATATGTCTTAAGTAGAATTTAGTTATTATTAAAGTATTAAATAACACATTCTAGATTTTAATCTATTAATTTTAATTTACTAATTCTACTAAAACCTTTAATGTTTTCACGTTTTAAGCATATCAATAGTTCTAACATTACTAGCTTGCTTTCTAATTTGCTAAGGAGTTAGCTAATTGATAGTGACTTTATATAAATATAATTACTTCTATAGCTTTTTAATAATATTAATAATCTTTAAAACTTGTCAAGAAAATATAATAGTAAGTACTTTCTTTCACATCTTTTATTAATTCTAATACTAATTTTTATACTAAAGTGTAGACTTTATATACTAGTTTTAAGTTACTTCTATGATTTTCCTTGCTATTTTCATTTAGTCGCTTGATATTGCTATTAACTTTATCTTACTATTAAGTTTATTTAACTATTATTTACTTTACATTTTAGTATAAGTCCTACTAAGATTCTTATACTTTATCTATACTAATATTGCATTTAGATGATAAACATATTAATATTAGTTTTAGTATAAGGTTTTAAGGTTCTAACGCTCTAATAAAATACTTTAGTAATATATTAAGTAATAAATACATTCCTTAAAGATCTTAGTATCATTTTTATACTAATCTTGCTACTAGATTTCTATAACATTCTCAATTTCGC
>QGMI01001200.1:0-11225 GCA_007821535.1 Lachnellula occidentalis | reverse complement strand
CAGCTTCACACCACCTTCATCTTCCCCATCCTTCTCCCGAGACTTTTCCTCCAAAATCCCCTCAACAGCATTATACTGAAACCACTTCCCGCCCTTCACCCTAATATCCCTCTTAGCAATCTCAACGATGCTAATAAGCTTCGACGCAACTTTCGCCTTGGAGTGCAGCATCACTACGGCTGCTTTGTCCGGGGTATCCAGGTGCTTGAGAATCGCCGTGACTTTTTTCTCGATCGACGTCGAGGAGATAATAGACATACGCAAGACATCATGAGTACTTGCTAGATCTCCTAATGATTCTGTGTTTGCTGAAGAAATGTTGGAAGTGGAAGTTGGTGGATCGATGGACATCTCTGTGGGCTCTGATCCCGTGATTGGGGTATCGCTTTGTCCGGCTGGAGCAGATGTGTCTTGTAACTTGTTCTTCTTGCTATGATTGGATTTCTTGGTTTCTTGCTTCTGCTTGCTGTGCTCTTTGATTGTCTCGCGGGAGTAATTAGAGGCTTGCTTTCTGGCTGCTTTTTTGGTTCGCGCCATGATTGTGAATTGGGGGCTAAGAAGGTGTTTTGAAGAGACCGTGGTGCAGGGGAAGTAGAGCTGGAGCAGGTCCTTGATGAAAAATAATTAACTGTGGAAGTGTAATGAGGAAGCAAAGTTGATTTGGTGAAGAGGAGAAAGGGAAGGAACCCATTTACATAAGCGAGTTTCAACGATGGTGGACGATGCTGCAGATTATATCTCAGAAATCGAAGTGTTTTTGGGCGTTGCGGGCATGCTTAAATCTCTACACCCACTACCACTTGATTGCTTCTTGTTTCGTGAGAGATCTATATCAAGTGGTAACATGAGTATAGTACTGTGCCATTGCTTTGCAACTTCGCCTATATATCCCATTGGGTGGGAGGAGAACCCTGTCTCACAACATAACACAAAGCGCTAACTCACTGTCTTTCTGTTGGTTTACAGAAGACCTTTCGCACCGGTTTACTCTTCGTTCGGTCTTCTGTGGGCTTTCTCGTATTAATGGTATTCAAGCTTTGTTTTCTCAGCAGCCATGCTGCCGCAACTCAGACGAGGCTGCAACGTAGAGCAAGGTTCTATATATCCCATTGGACATAACTTTCAAATCATTGTCTTCCCTGTTAAAACAAGTGGTATGATAGGCAGAGGTTCCAGAGGTTGCCTGGGTGTTGCCGACACACCTTCCCCTCACTCTTCATGCGCGTGGGGTATTTGTGGCGTGGCAGCGTCTCGTCTGGTGTTTTGGTTTCAAGTCTTTGGCCTCAAGAAACAGATGTTGACTTTTCAAGACGACTCCACCACTCAGAGCCCTTCCGGCAATCTGCACATGTGCAATTAACTGCCTGTATAATAATGCCAAGCCAGCCTTCTCAGAGCGAGCTCGCCATAAGTCAAGCCAAGATCGTGCCAGGATGGTGCCGGGGACGGTCTTCGATGCCGACCAGTTGACGGGAGGCTTTTCTTTTGCACAGCACATACTCCGGAGTAGGGAAAGTGAATTGACTAAAGGATCCCTTAAGTTGACTTTAGTCGGCGCGGCTTTTTATAAAGTTTACTGGCGAGTTCTCCCGTATTTGCTTTGACAGCACTAAAGACTAAACAAGGCAAGTTGTTTCGTGATAAGCTGACTATCTGATGATATCCAGCCGTGCAGCCTATTGGATGTCTTCCCGAGAACTGTCTCTGGAGAAGGTTTATGCGAAGCCGTCAGTCAGCACTTTAAACTACACGATGCGAGCCAAGCAGACGCTCAAAGGAAAGCCAGAAGATATATTCGGGAGGAGGCAGACACGCGAAAGCAGTCTATACTAAAGGTCTGTGTTGAAGAAGTCTCACTCTCATGTAATTGAGCAAAGCAACAAAGCAATCCAACGATGGTTGAGTGGAGTGGAGTGGGTGCAGTACGCATATGCACAGCAGGACAAGGAACAGGCAGCGACAGGACTCATACAAAGGCCAGGCCTGGTGCAGGGTCTGGTGTACTCCGTACTGCAGCACAGTCCGTACTGTAGTGACACTACCCATGTTTTCTCCTTGCTCCAATCATATCTCATATCGCGCCAACGGCACGTCGCCCTGTACCGTACATCCATAATCCATACAGTAACCCATTCCTCTAAATTTAACCCCACCCCACCCCACCCCATCCACCAACGCCACGGCCCTTGCGGAGCTAGCCTTCCCTTTGGGAGGGCATCCATCGCATCGCATCTTCTTGCGCTCGCTCCCCCCAATCTTCTCCCTGCTTCTTCCTCATTTCACGACCTCCAACTGCAACAACTCTGTATCAACGACTATTTGACTATTTCTGCCTTTTAATAACCTCTTACTTCGTCCCACGCCCTTTCTTGTAATACCGGAACCTTTCCCATCTTTCTTGTTCCTTCTTTCCTGCCTTGTCGTCGTCCCGATACTTTGCGACCCGCGCTATTTCGACCGCTTTCCTCGTACCCGGCCTTGACCTCATCAGCCCAACAACCTTCTCACATCTTCGCCGCGACGGCAACGCTGGATTCGATTCGATTCTTCCCCACTCTCTTCGACGGTCGCAATTTTCGCGATACCCGACTCTTTCAATACCACTTTTAATTAACACTCTTTCTGTATAAATTTTGTGGTTGCGCAATCTGATTGTTTTGCGACGGTCTAAAAAGGGGCGGACCCATTTTTTCGTCATCACAGTGAATTCCGCGAACGAACAACAACACCTTCACTCCTTGGGACCTATGACAGCCTTCCCGATCTAAGGCTTATAATTGTTGCGCATACTCTTCGACGGCACGCAAAGCGCCAGGCCGCACCACTCAGTCGAATAGCCTCGACGTACTGTATGCGAATGTTTCGACTTCCTTCTTGGATCTCTGAATCCAGGGGTGACAAAGTGGTAAATGGAGTAGCAGATTTCAGTATGGTGCCTGCTACTGGACCTGTGGGGGATGAATTATTCGGAGGAGGGCTATTGAAAAGGAAAAGAAGTAGTAGTGAGGATGCGCCGGAAGCGATAAGCGCTCCAATACACGATGCACAGCGGAGAAAGTCGGATGCACCGGATTCACTTCAGCCTCAGAACTCTGGAGAAAGGCATGTCACAGAAGGGCAAGCGCACGCTGTTGTTCAAGGCCGAGTTAGGGATATCATCGAATCCCAGTTTGGCCTCGAGATCATGCTGAAGCATGAAGAACTTCGTTTGATCAATCAAGAACTTGCCAAGTGTCAGGTCGCGTTAGAACAGCTCCGTCGCTGCCACCTAATTCCTTATCCAACATCTCAAGGTACAGCAGAATCAGTATTGAACGTTGCCAATGGAACAGGGGCTGCTCTCAAGAAAAATGGCAACGTGCCCCAATGGGCGCCTGCATATGGAGTCAACGATGGCCCATACACGAGACATTACTCCAAGTGGCTGATTCCAGATCCCAGTTTCGACGGAATATCAGTAGAGACGGGTAGGGGATTTGAAGGATCACGTGCCAGCAAAACTCTTCTAGAGGGGCGTGCCACCAGGCATACTTATGCCGTGGAAAACAGCACACCTGTAGGCAAATCTAGGGCTCAAAGGGGCTCCACAGGTGGAAGTCAAAAGCTACAAGCTCTGTCGAGTGGCTATCCTATACAGAAAGGAAAGGCAGGCCCTTCTATCCTCAAACGGCAAGCAGATGGCCAAATGATCAAGCTTGTCTGCATCGACTGTAAGCGGGAGGATTTCTCTAGCACTCAAGGCTTTATCAACCACTGCCGCATTGCTCATCACCGAGAGTTCAAGAGCCACGAGGAAGCAGCCATTGCAAGTGGTCAGCCGGTTGAGGTTGATGAATCAGGTGGTATTGTTGGTGAGGAAAAGACACCGACCTCTACCAGTAGTGGCTTGGTTCATCCTCTCATCAGGAGTGCTCCATCGAACAACAATGCCTACGTTGACCTTCTTTCTCGTATCGAGTCATCTATGGAATTGTTCAAGCAAGGCAAGCTTCCTGGTGTCACTGCAATACCAACCAGCGCCATTGCGACACCTTCGAAGAAGGCCAGTGTGAAACCCATGCCACCTCAAAACAAGTCATTTGTTCCATCTACGGAGACACCGCATCTCTCTGATCTACTAAGGAAACATGCATTCCAAGGAAACCTTCCTGAGATCGTTGCAGATGCAAAGAAGACCGTGGACTTTGAAGATTTCTCGCCACTTGGCGACGAGTCTGATGGTGGAGACACTCCCATCAACAGCAAAGGCGTTCTTCATCCTGTCCCGGGTATGCGCATGCCTGCTCGAGCCGGAATGTCACCTGCCCCAACTGGTCGTCCAGAGAGCAGCAAAGGCATCGATGGCAGGTTCAACGGAATATCACCTCGATTATCCCATGCTACCCCACTCAAGAACACGTCTACTATCAATATGCCACCTTCCAACGATCATCATCATGATAGCGAAATCGATTCGGAAATGACAAGTCCTTCCATCAGTGACCTTAGTCCCAACACTATGGCAAGCAAGAACGCACCACCACCCAGTCTCGTTAGTGACGATGAAGACGATGTCGATGCTGAAAGTGTGATCTCGGTGGATGAGCATCAAGGTGACGATAGTGACGTTGCTGAGATCGACATCGAAGACGATGGAGTGGAGAAGGTTCCAAGGATCAAAAACGGCGGTGGCCTGAGGAAAGAGGACAAGCATGTTACATTTGTTAGCCCCGTGAAGGAGACTGGAAAGGAGAGGCGCAAGAAGTGATTTTATACGGGTTGAAGCTTTCCCCATCCGAGCACCAGCGAAGCTACTTATGATTTATCCTGCCTTGCGCTGATTTTGCTTACGACAAAGACTTTATTATTGGCCTAGAATTACATTGGCAGCATTTCTGTATCATAGAAGCAGAATTACACATTCAAACATTACTCAATTACCCTTATCAGCTTAAATAAAATCGTAGTGGACTCCTAATGCTAGCACCAACCCAGACTTTATACTTCATTATTTCCACTTAGCACTCCCCCCTAAACCCAGCATTTTCTTCCTCGTCAAGCGTACCTTTTTGTCCCATGACTCTCTTCAACTCACGCCTAAGATTCAGATTCTCGGACTCCAGCTGATCGATCCTCAGCTCCAACCCATCCATCTGCTCCTCAGCACCAACGCTAAATTCTTCGATAATCTTGAAGAAACGCCAAAGACGCAACACTACAACCAGCGAAGCGACTTCCTCTAAAATGCCATGAAGCAGGACATCAACAATAAAACCCGCTATAATGACCGCTGCATCGAAGCAGTGGAACCAAGAGTTAAAATACCTATACCGTTTTCACTATTAGCCTTATTCCATTCCCCTCACTACTTCAACACCCCAAGTCCAACACCACAAACCCAGAAAGTAAATCAAATTGCAAGGAAAGAGAAAGAGAAATAGAAGAGGTAAAGACAAACCTCAACCCAAAAGCCCAAATACTAGCCCCCAATTCAGCCAAAAACAAACAACTAAAGACCAACCCCGCAATGCCCAATCCGTCCCTCACCTCATCCCACTTCGCATTCGTGGCCCCCGCGTCGCACTGATACAGGTTTATGATTATGTCTGCGAAGATGCCGAGGAGGTCGCAGGAGACGAGCGCGAGCACGGTGTAGTGTTGGGCGCGGGTGGAGAGGAAGGTTTTCAGGGTGTTGCGGGATGTTGTGTAGGCGGTTTTGAAGCGGCGCAGGGTTAGTCGCGGATGGGTCTGGGAAGAAAAGGTGGATGAGTTGGATGAGTTTGTGGGAGAGGGGAGGAAATCATGGTCTTGGTCTTGGCCATGGTTAGAGGAGAGGAGAGGTTGGGTGGAGGAGGAGCTGGCTTCGTAGGGCATTGGGAAATTGGTAGGGGATAGTCAAAAACTGAAAGCTGGGAAGTGAAGTTCTTCTTATCCAGAGCATTTGTTCATACAGAGGAAGAGCAGATCAGCTGGCTGTTGAAGCTGGTGTTGATTGGGGTTTCGTGGCGCTCTGCTTATCGCAAGAGAGCCACTTTCAGAGCTGTCTGGGGAAGGTACCGATATCGCGCTAGTCATAGGATCCAGGGGTCATGTATGGGTTTTCAATACGAATCGGAAGAATAGCAAATACTCTACTATTATTATAAAATAATCAATACCTAGGTAGGTAGTTAGAGAGGTTGTAACTCGACTTAATATATCTAGATTGGAGCTTGGGCCTCGGAGCGTCTTGGCAAAAGCGTTGCCTGCATCCAAAATGACGAAAGTTCCCAATGAAGATTGAAGCAGCCTTGCGCTACAATTTATTCATCAACACCACTTCAACATATATCAACTGTCGCATTCCCTCCCTCTATATTGACAAAGGTGAGCACCATCCGATAGTCTCATATACTGGTTTTGGTCATTTTGAACGTCTGCTGTCCTTTGGGAAGGATAAAGGATCAAGAGGGCGCTGCTACATCGTCAATTCAGCCTTTTGTCTGAATCACCATTGCATTCACTCTTCCTATCGCATTGTTCATAACCAGATTGAGTCACATACAGATGCCCCTGACCGGTCGCATTGTTAAATACCTGCTAATCTGGCCGCTTCACAGACTCCTTCGTTTTCACAACGACAATTCTTCTTTGGTATTGTTTATCATCCTTAATTAAACAACAATATGTCGGAAATTGAGCCAAAAGTTGAGGATGAGATGGTTGGAGGTGAAGAGGAAGGAAACGACGAGGTACGCAATGCCCTTCAAGGACACCAGGTTGCTCGCTGACCCTATGCAGGAGGATATAATGGCGATGAAACGCAGAGTCGCGGAAATGGAAGAGGAGGCAACAAAGCTTCGCGAGATGACAGCGGTGCTCGAGCAGCAAAGCAGTGAACTGCGGGAGGACAAGGAAGACATCGATTCGAGAAGTATCTTCGTAGGCAACGTTGACTACGAAGTCTCGCCCGAAGAGATTCAAGCCCACTTCCAGAGCTGCGGCAACATTAATCGTGTTACCATCCTGCTCGATAAATTCACCGGCCAACCAAAGGGGTTCGTTCCATAATTTCCGGTCCTCGTGAAAGCTGCTGTTGAAAGAATCTTTATGATCAACGCTACCTGGCAAGAGATGGATGCTAATCAAGGCTATGCAGGTATGCGTACGTGGAATTCACGGAGCCAAGCCTTGTTGCTCACGCTCTTCTCTTGAATGAGAGTGTCCTTCATGGACGTAACTTGAAGGTTGATATGCACAACCTTTTCTTTTACGGTTCTTGGCTAATCACAATGCCTCTGCAGGTCATTCCTAAGCGTACAAATCTTCCTGGTATGGCTGGTCGCGGTGGTCGTGGAAGAGGCAGAGGCAGAGGAGCATTTAGTGGTAGAGGCTTCACACCCCGTGGAGGAGGATATCGAGGTGGCTACAGGGGTCGTGGACGAGGGTTTACTCCATACTAGTTGGCGAAGATGGTGAAGCGGAGGAGATATTGGTATTGGAAAGCGTATGATAGATGTGCTATTATGACCAACGCGTTGAATTTCACAAAAATGGCGGCAATTCGTGAACGCATTGCGATATGGGACTAGAATTATCTGATACCTCAATAAGGGCGGTAGTATGTGAATTGTTTATGCAGCGCATAAAATGAGTAATACTTGCAGCAAAGTGATAATTGTTTGTCTGGCCGAAATAGAATCTCAGTCACGATGAGACTCATGGTTCATGAGGCGCGACGTTTGAGAATTGTCCTTTTTAGCGGGGAACGCTTTGGACCCAAGAACAAACATTGCGACCTCTGCACCAACCAGCATTCCTTTCTCTCCCCATATATGCAACCTGGAAATCTCGATAACTTTACATTGAATTCCGATGTCTCAACGGCACAGATAGAGCGTACCAGCATCAACTGATAGTCAGACACCGGGTCGATTTGCTGCACAGCCCCCTCTGACGACTACAGTACGTCGAACACCACCCTAGGGACTTGGAGCATCTACCAACTCGCGGATACGTTTACGAACCCATCATCTTTGACGTTCACTTGAACGCTCACGCCGGATTTGGCGCTCTCCCAACATGTCCAGCAGTAGGATGGAGTCGGGGTTGCCGTCGTGAGTCTTTCCCCTCGTCATACAAGCATCACATTGACTGACATCCGCCCAGGCAGCCCAATTTGCGATTAACGAGTATGCTACCTTTCAGCAACTATCCTTCGATCATCGCATGCTAATCAGCCGTAGTCATTGCTGCCGATGGGCTCTATAAGCGCGATGTCTTCCGTAGGCACCCCACTATCGTGAACTGGAAGCAGGTGCTGACCGTATTCTATAGGTTTCCCAGATCCCTTCGCCGTGGCGACCCTCAGTGGCGAACAAACCAAAACGACGAGTGTTATCAAGAGAACACTCAACCCATATTGGAACGAGAGCTTTGATTTGTGAGCATTGCGATTTCAGTGGGTGGGTTCAACATTAATACAATATATAGACGCGCGACAGAGGATAGCATACTAGCAGTGCAGATATTCGACCAGAGGAAGTTCAACAAGAAGAAGGATCAAGGCTTCTTAGGTGTTATCAACATTCGAGTTGGCGATGCTATTGATTTCGGAAACCCCAGTGATCGTGAGTGGCATTTAGCTCTAATCATAGCTCAGACGGCACTAATTCTTTCCAGAAATGCTTACTAGAGATCTCAAGAAATCGACCGATAACCTAGTTGTTAACGGCAAGCTCATCATAAATCTCTCTACTAATCTGGATGCACCACCGCCAGGTAATCTAGCACCTCCAAACCACCCAAACAACTCCAGTCGTCCGTCTTTGCACACTCCCCAAGGGTCAACTGCATCCGGGTTCCCTGGAGGAGCAGCACCATCGCAGACCCCGCAGCCGTCCGGGGTGATAATGGCAAACGGAGCCATGTCAACGGCACCAACACCAGGGCATGCTCCCGCTGCTGGGAGCGGTGGCCACTCGAGCGCAGTCGCCGCACAAGCAAACGGCAACCCAGCACCTCGACACACCGGTACATTCAGCTCCTTCGAAGATGCACAGGGGAGACTGCCCGCGGGATGGGAGAGAAGGGAAGACAATCTAGGGAGAACATATTATGTGGACCACAATACCCGATCTACTAGCTGGACTCGACCTTCTGCGTCCGGTACGGCAGAGACTCAGCGGACTGAGCGAGACGCAAATACGCAGGTGGAACGTCAAAGACATCAGAATAGAACTCTCCCTGAGGACCGAACTGGTGCCAACTCGCCCAATCTACAGCAGCAACAACAGCAAGCTGCTGGAAATGCGGCAAATGCTGCTACCATGATGGCGACTGGAGCCACGACGGCAGGTACTGGAGAGCTGCCTCCTCTATGGGAGCAGAGACACACTCCTGAAGGCCGACCATATTTCGTCGACCATAATACTCGGACCACCACCTGGGTTGACCCAAGACGCCAGCAATATATCCGCATGTATGGTAATCAGAATGCAACCAATACCATTCAGCAACAACCCGTTTCACAACTTGGACCATTGCCCAGTGGATGGGAAATGCGACTTACCAATACAGCAAGAGTGTACTTTGTGGACCACAATACGAAGACGACCACCTGGGACGATCCTCGATTACCCTCTTCGCTGGATCAAAATGTTCCGCAGTACAAGCGTGATTTCCGACGCAAGCTTATTTATTTCAGATCCCAGCCAGCTCTACGTATTCTTTCTGGTCAATGTCACGTCAAGGTCCGGAGATCTCATATCTTCGAGGACTCTTATGCCGAGATCATGCGCCAATCTGCTACGGATTTGAAGAAACGTTTGATGATCAAGTTTGATGGCGAAGATGGTCTCGATTATGGTGGTCTCTCGAGAGAATTCTTCTTCCTCCTATCCCATGAGATGTTCAACCCCTTCTACTGCTTATTCGAATACTCCGCCCACGACAACTACACACTTCAGATCAACCCTCACTCTGGTATTAACCCTGAGCATCTCAATTACTTTAAATTCATTGGTCGTGTTGTTGGCCTGGCTATTTTCCATCGTCGTTTCCTGGATGCGTTTTTCATTGGTGCACTGTACAAGATGATGCTTAACAAGGCGGTGAATTTGGCAGATATGGAAGGTGTAGACGCAGACTTCCACCGAAGTCTTCAATGGATGCTGGATAACCCTATTGAAGGTGTTTTGGATCAGACCTTCTCTACAGAAGATGAGCGCTTTGGAGTTGTGAACGTGGAAGATCTAAAACCTGGTGGAAGAGACATTGAGGTTACCGACCTCAACAAGAAAGAATACGTCGATCTCATGGTGAAGTGGAGAATCCAGAAGCGCATTGATGAACAGTTCCAGGCTTTCATCGCTGGATTCCATGAACTGATTCCTGCGGAACTGGTCAATGTCTTCGATGAGAGAGAACTTGAGTTGTTGATAGGTGGTATCGCAGAAATCGATGTCGAGGACTGGAAGAAGCATACCGATTACAGAGGGTACACCGAGTCGGATGAGGTCATCAAATTCTTTTGGCAGACAATTAGGAGTTGGGACGGAGAACAAAAGTCTCGCCTTCTTCAATTCGCCACTGGAACTTCACGTATCCCAGTGAACGGCTTCAAAGATCTTCAAGGCAGTGATGGTCCTAGACGCTTTACAATTGAGAAGCAAGGAGAGGTTGGCAATTTGCCGAAATCCCATACCTGGTGAGTTTTCAAGAGTCGACACTTGAGATCTATCATTAACTTTTATCTAGTTTCAACCGACTTGATCTCCCAGCCTATAAGAGTCTGGAGCAACTGCAAACGAAATTGACAATGGCAGTAGAGGAAACAATGGGATTTGGGCAGGAGTGATTGTTTTACGGGTTACATTTCCTTTTGGACCACGGTGTTTTTTCCCGATACATGACTTGGGATGGTTGAGAATGGTCTGTGGAACATGGATTTGCTCAATTGATAGGCATCTTTGGGGTTGTTCCATAGACCAAAAGCTCATGTGTACTTAGCACACGCCAAAAGACTCTTGGTGATTTTTATATCTTAATATGCGGCTTCATTGTAAATGGGAAATCAAGAATCGGATCTCTTCTTAACGGTCATGAAACATCAAGCTTTCTATTATGGAGCTAGTCATAGTGATCTGCAAAGCCCGGAGTCCAGACTCCAGATGCCCACAGCACTTGGACCGTTGAACGTGCTGCAGCAGCCTGTGGGGAAGTCACGATCGTTAGCTGGTATCAGGGCAGGGGTACAATACAGGGTG
>QGMI01001199.1:0-11232 GCA_007821535.1 Lachnellula occidentalis | reverse complement strand
AAATTTATATTTTATTAAATATAATATAATAGCTGTTTTTATAATACTATTAATAAAAAGAGAATATATTATACTAAAATATTAAAAAGTAGATAGAATCTTATATTAAAGAAAATTTACTTAAAAGCTATTACTTAAAGAAGTAGGATATATTAAACTATAGAAATAGCCGTTTTTATAATACTATTAATAAATCATACTAAAATATTAAAAGGTAGTATAATAAGTAGTCTGAAATTCTAAAACTAATTAAATCACTTTAATCTAAACTTTATAATATTATTATTTTAATATTAGACTATAGAGCTATTAAAGAGATTGCTAGTAGTATTAAGGCCTTGATTTTAGGTATTTCTAGAAGAAAGCAATTAGTATCTAACCTACTCTCTAGCCTCTAAATATACTCTAATCTCTATCTATACTAGAGACTTTTTTTTTAGCTATCCCTTAAAGACTAGGTCCTTCTTATTACTAGAATAGAGTATAATACTTTCTTCTATTCTAGCTACTATTATATCTATTATTATAAGCTAGTAGCGTACTTTATATTAAAGAAGGAGTTATTTATTAGGAGTAATATAAATATAGGCGTTAATATAACCTAGCAAATAGGCGAAATTAGCTTAGTAGAAATAGTAGATTATAGTAGAAAATAGAAAACCTTATAGATAATATATACCTTTCTATCCTTATATATTCTAGGTATTATTTTAGGGTCTATTATTAATAAATCAATACTTTAAAGCATAGATAAATCGTAGATATACGCTAAATAAGAGGGTAAGAGGCGATTTCTTATCATATAACCGGATTTTTCTTTAAAATATTTAGTATTTAGTAGCTCTTTTTTAATACTTATACGGCTTGACCTACTTTTTCTATATTATATAACTTTTATACTACTTAATTAAAATCAATCGTAAAAACTATATATAGTCTATTAGATACTTATATATTTAATTGATTAATTAAAATAAAATTATAAATATATCGTAGTAGTTGTATCTTAATACGGAAGATGGGGTCTAATTTGCGGGATTTAGGTATCCTTGACTATATGTTGACTTAACTACGGCCGTAGTAGTAATAAAAATAATATCAAATAACTAATACTAGACCCGTGAAGTTGTTTATAACAGATACCGGATCGATATTAATATTAATAACTAAGACTAGACTTATCTGCTAACTTGACCTATTTTGGCTATAGCTCTACTATACTTGAGTACTATTCCTATAAAAAATAAAGTATATCCTCAGCTTTCTCTACCTCGCATGCTTCTATTATATCATACGCTTCTATATCGCATGCTTCTATATCGCATGCTTCTATTAATTACTATATTACACACTTCTATATTATACACTTCTATATCGCATACTTCTATATCGTATACTTCTATATCGTATACTTCTATATCGTATACTTCTATATCGTATACTTCTATATCATATACTTCTATATCGTATACTTCTATATCGTATGCTTTATAATATAGAAGGGTGCAATATAGAAGCGTGCGATGCAATAGAAGCGTGTAATATAGAAGCGTGCGATGTAGAAGCGTGTGATATAGAAGTGCGACATAGAGGAAGCTGAGGATATACTATACTTTTTTGGTAAGAGTCCGGTCTTAGTTATTAATAATAATAAGGGTCCGGTATCTATCATTTACAACTATACGGGTCCGGTCTTAGTCATTTGACGTAAAAATAATCGAATAAGCTGAAAATCAGTTATAAAGCCAGTACGAGGAAGAAAGGCAAGATTAAGCTATTTTTATAATAATATATATTCATGAAGAAAAAACAAAAAAAATGATTCATATAAAAGCAAAGAAAGTAAATAATGATTCTATATTTCAAAGTAAATAATGGTTCTATATTTCATTTATGATTTCTTGATATTGAGATGTCCAATGAATGCTCTTGAACTGTGAAGTTCAGTCTGGGAAACGAGCGAGCCACCAGGAGCTAGTTGTCTCTTGATAACTTCACTATATAACTCCGATGACTTGAACTTTTGAAATTCTTCTCCAGAAGTTGTGCTAGCTTTCGTGTCAGCAGTGGTCCCCTTAAAAGTTATATATACAATTCTGGTAATAATAAGATAGCCATACCGAACCCAAAGAGTCACCAAAGATTTATCATTGCACTCTTTTAGTACACCACAGCTCTGAAGCCCAACCACTGTTTTAGACAATGCTGCTAGCCCGCCTAGTAACTGAATGACATCTTCTCGTTTCCCTGAGTGCGCAAAAAAGTGATGAACAACAACATGGCTTGTTTTGGAGTCTTTCTCTGGATCATCCTCTTTCGTATACCAGCCGCCCGCATCGTCGTAGTGGTGCAAATCATAGTCTCTACTTGCGAGTCCCTGCTCATGCTTGAGAAGTTGGTCTTGATCTACCAACGCCATTTCTCGCTTGAAGGTATCCGATGCTGGATGACCCATGAAGAACCCCACAGCGTGAGAATACCCTTCGAGACCCCATAATGTGTCAGGTTCTCCATCGAGATCTTGACCCCAATAGTAGGTGTGTCCCAGTGGCTCCTCTGTGGCAGAGACCTCACAAAGGGGAACGAGTCTTTTCGTCCACTGTTCAAGGTCAGACACTATATCAAATTTGCAACCGAGAAAGGGGTTACACACAGGCTCAATAGCACCTGGCCTACACACAACACGTGCCACGACGTAAAAATTAGGTACAGACATAATTAAACGTTCAGTTCTAAGAGCTCGAGAGTTCTTCCCTATGATTATTCTTGGCTTACTGTGAACACTTTTAAGCATACTTGATACAAATCCTGAGGGAGGGGGTGCGAAATTGTGCCGCAGCGAAATTATTCCGAAAATTCAAACTGCGATTCAATGCGGACAAATTTCAAATGAGCATTCACGCACTAATAATAAGCACAACATTCCGCATTTGTTTCTCCGATAGTTGTGCACCTGATTTAAACGTCGAACTTCAAAATACGGATAGTTAGGGACTTGTGTCCTTGCTGCGGCTCAATTTACATTGGCCACCCATCTAGCCAGGACTAGAGAAGCACTTTGAGTTAATATCATCAACACACCTCCTGTCACGTATCAAGTACCATCACTTAGTAGGAAGCAGATTACCTTTGTGACTTCTTCGGACATATCGAATGCCGCACGTCTGGCTAAATAGAGCCTTACCTACTACCGGAAAGGGCTATTTCTCTCTGTTTAGGGTTTTGAAATCTGTTCCTAATTATATCTGGAGACTGGCTGCTAAAGTTTTCAAAAAGAAATTAGGGGGGACAGTAAAGGTGCACGCCACTGGATTTTGCCAAGACTATGTACGAATACATTTACTAATCTGGGTGGATATTAGAGGAATGGAATAGTCTAGGTGCATTCTTAAGCTTATCAGAAAGAATTTTGCATAGATAGTATCATGAAAAAAGTTCATCATATTTAGAGCATCGAGGAGGCAACATTGTGGAATTTGTGGCCTAATGTTTGAACAGCTGGTTAAAGGAGTCTTTACTCTTGATGGTATTCTAAGATATCAAAGCGTTATGTAATCTTGTGGTCAAAGAACGTAGATCTCACCTTGGGATTGACGCGCTGTCTACTATGTGCCTACCTTAGAATATGTGTTGAGACAAAAGTTTATGTCATTTGGTTCCAAAACCAACTTACGTTTTACTCAAGACATTTACCTTCAACACGCACTGTCGTATGAGGTGGTGTTCGGTGATTCTTTTAGCTACAATGAGCGACTTACTCGGGCGCATCTTAATACACAGCCTTAGTATCACACAATATCATATTCCGTGGACACCCCATAACAATATCGGTACATGTAAACGGCGGCGGAGCGGTCCGCTACCAGCTAAGTTTGGAGTCACTTCGCATAGCAGTCAAACATCAAGTCGTTGAGACTGAATGGCCGGTCGACTTCTGCGGTCTCGAAGTCAAGTTCCATGCTATCCCCAATTCCGTCCCAAAATGCGTCAAAATTAACCCCTTCCAAATCTTCTTGTAAGCCCAGCATGCCTACGTCGAATTCTTGTGTAATGGTGTCGATAGATGGATTTTGGTTTATGTTGGATTGCATATCATTGTGGAGAGAAGTGCTGTGTTCGCTCGGCACGAATTGGTCTATTGAGGAGAGGAAGAAGCGGTTGTGCATGGAGGGTTTTGTGATGTTGTTCTGTTGGGTAGATGTGTGAAGGTTGTTGAAGTCCAAGTGGTTCGCAGGCAGGCTTTCGGAGCTCAAAGCTGATTCTATGCGATTGTTTGTCCCTTTCTTGTTCCGGAGTCGAGTTTTTGATGCCTCGCTAGAAATTTTGGCACGAAGCTGAATGTCGTTATTCGCCCGAGGGTGGCAATTGGGTGGTGACGGCTCCCGTGGAGTAATCTCTAGGTGATCCCTTAAAGACTTCAAGTTGTGAAGCATCACTTCCGGAGTGTCCCAAAGTTTGGTATAAGCTTGACACTGCATGAATAAAATATCAAATTTGGATTCCAAAAGCTCTTGGTTGCTGTCGATCGGACCAAACTTCTTATAGACAAGCTGAGCAGCGGCGGCTACCCAGATAGTACTAGCTAGAAACGGCTTGATGAAGCGAATATGGTTGTCGGAACAGGAGTTCGTGATCGTTAGGATGTTGTCAGCAGCTTCCAGATAGTGAGCTAAGCCATTCATATCCGGAAGTTGTCCTTGACGGGTAGACTCCGGATTTTGTGACCCCCTTTGATCGTAGCTGCCGACACAAATGCTTGTTGGGGAGCCATCCTTCCCGAATGCGTACTGATTATATATCATAAATCTGGTCAGTTGAGTCATGAGGTAGATTTCATATATTGAGTTGTGTGTGCGTCTCAAATCTTGGCCAGTGGTAGGATCTTCCATCTTGAAATCCATAAACTCTCCATGCCACTGGAGCGACTCAGGCAAAGCACGCATGTAGCACCGCAAAGTGTGGTCAATGATGGTCAGACTCTCTTGGCTAATACTCGCAGACCCGATTTTGGGATTATCCCCACGACTCGTGAGATTTGGCTGGTGGTGGACGACGGCCTCAGGGTTCGACAAAACCTGAGCATCTTTCATCAGTGAATTCACAACAACAAACCAAGCTTGAGCACTTTCGTTGCGACTTTCCTGGAGAACCTTCCATCTGACCGTCGGCTTAGTCTCTAGATGGCAGCTTGATTGGTAGCGGTGATTGAACCAGAAAGAGTCGTCAACCGGAAGAAACGTCTTGTTTTGCGCCCAATCTATTCCCGTGGGCAATCGTCTGATTGTACTGGCAAACACATCCATCTCCCAGATTGCCCACCAAGATCTCCTTCGTTCCTCGTCGAAACACCATTTCATGATCTCGGTCTTCTTTATTGGGATGCTCCTTTGTATTGCTCCAGAATCAACTAAATGTAGATTCTTTTCATAAGCTATTCGGACGCAAATGCCTAGATATCGCCACGCTCTTCCACGTACACCACCAGAAAGCTGGTAGAAAGTAGTCAATATAAGTGCCTGCAAGAGAGACAGTGATGGCGTTTCGTCCCCGCATTCGTCCAACGCATCTTCTATGAAGCCAAGCGCCAACGCATGGAATGTAGACGACACTGGTATAACCGGCCTGCGTTTGGTGGAATTTCGAAGTCCGTTATCCTGCCATGGTGCTGATTGGAATCGTGCCGAGTAGGAGAACATTGATGCCATGAGTGCCTTGAGACACGTCGAGCCTTTGAGACCTCTAACCTTCGCGCCGAAAGATGGCTGATGAAACAGAGACGAGAAAGTCATGTTATTGAAGTAGGAACTGATCCTGAATTTTCAGGTCAGCTCTGCTTTATTGATATTGAGTACTATATGGAAAAGGGGAAAAGTATTGGCTGAATCCACCGGTATGCTCTCCTTTTTAGTAAAGCTGACTTACAGGATGTGGCCGGTTTCCGTGGTTATACCCAAAGCAGTACATACATCCGTTAAGGGGTTGGTCTTATCTGTAGCAGAACTAAACGTATTTAATGGGTCTTCACTATCATTCTCGGGCGGGCTGATGATATTCGTTTCATGCGATGGATGAAGAATGTACGAAAGGGGAATTTTATCCACAGAAATCCTGGAGTGCGTCTCACTGGTATCTCTGAGATCTGGTGATGTGGGTGTAGGATCTTGTGTAAAGCATTCACTACGCTGCTGAATGGTGTTGTCTTCTTCATTGTACGCATTGTTGCTCCCAATGAGGTCGTCACCACCAGAGTGGCCGAGTTGGGGGCGTTCATATGAGCGAGCACCCGAAACTTCGTCGACGAGCTCATTTTCCCCATCATCGATGTGCTCATTGCCATGGACGGCACGATTCGGACGCGCCCGCCTCCGTTTTGATTGGATAGAGCCTGGTTCTTACTCAGAAGAGATGAAGCGCACTGTAGAAGAGCAACATACCAGTCTTGGGGCCAGATTTCAACCGCCCAGTAGGATATGTACAGTTCTGCCCGGCTTTCGCACAGACAGAGCATTTGGGAACTTCCCGGTCGCTGTTATGCCGTAAATAGAGGATCCACGATATGGTAAACACATCACGGTGCCAGGAGCCGGTACCATTTTGCCTTTCTTCTATGATCCAGGGCATTAGTGTTGCAGTCAAAGGGTTTGATGATAGTATCACCATCATACCGAGAAGAAGAAAGAGCGAGAGAGAGAAAGAAAAAAAAAAAGAGCTCACCTGCGGCAGTATTCGCATGCTAAACTTGGGTTGCCATCTGTCTCGGCTCGGGCAATCCGGATGGAGTCACTGGGGCGGCCGACTCTTTGTTGCTCGTGCTCTCTCGCACTGATCATGACTGTTAAACTGCAGGAGATACTATGCTGTACTATGCACTGTATAAGAGTTGCAAGAAAGTGGCGAAGAGGTGAGAAGTCCAGGAGGACATGGAGGTTGTCAGAAATTAAAGTGTACAAGTAGTATGGATTTCTTGACCTGGGGTTGATGCGGGGTTGATGCGGGGTAGACTAGCGCATCGGCACCCTTGGAAACTGCATCACCAGCATTACGGAGTATATTTGATGATTAGTACGCATTAAACCCCTGGTCTCAATAGTTGATACACCAGATATAGCATTAGTAGATTAGTCACATGGAAATGGAAATTATCGTTAAATTGAATATGCTCTGTATACTACTTTGACGCACTTCTACATATATCGAGTAAAGTTCTACTTGAAGTGGGTTTTGTGGTGTCTAAATTATTTTGGGCTTATGTTTTTTTTGTTAAAAAATAGGCTTAGCCTACATACCTACGATAAAAAATTCATAGTGTCTAAAGCTTCAAAACCTGCTCGATTCATGTTTTTGATAAAAAATACACGTTTATCAATGCCCCAGGGTATTGGCCATGGTACACTACAGTCTACAGTAGGGAGTCTCATGCCTAGGTGCTGTATGATTTTGATCTACAGTGCAGTAATTGTCTGCAGTGTGGGGTAAAGACGCCCTTCTAGGTTTTATGGAGTCCTTCGTAAAGGTCCTCCACTCACAGAACCAATAATGAGCTAACTCTTGGTTGCCTTTCTGCATTCAGCTACGCGGCATCTCAAATATTGGTTTTCAACCCCAGTTTCTCTCATTATTGGACCAAACATCCTGTCGAAGAAGATGCCGTAATAAGAACGCTGAACACAAGCGCTGGAATTCATTCGCTTGTCCGTTCATCCGCCGAATCTTGTACGAAGTTTGACCGCACAGCTCCGCAATTATAATCCTGCGCGGACATGGAAGTATGGGGCGTAAGTATGGGGAGAGAAAGCATTATCATTGATCATGTTAATTATATCAATAAACTCCATTTGTCTGCATTTCCTATGCATCAGAGAATCCTTACAATTGGTTTTATTTATGCCACATCGATAGTTGAACTGTAAGTGACATCAAAATGACAGTGTCCTGAACAGTGTACTCCGTCGTTGCTCTACTAGCTGTAGGTATAATTTGCCTTCTTCGTGTTGGAAAACGGGATCCTCGCATGCCACCGGGCCCACCAACTATCCCCATCCTAGGGAACGCCCACCAAATCCCTTCGACTGGACGCTATAGAAATAAGATGATAAATTCGCGTGGGTCATCTTTGTGATGTGATGTGACCAATATCAAAGCATATTTCGCGCCTGGGCTAACAAATATGGCCGAATATCCACCTTCAAGCTTGGTCCAGCTAATATTGTAGTCCTTTGCGATTGCAAAGCAATTCACAAACTTTTAGTTGAGAAAGGATCGATATACTCTGATAGACCTGATACATATATTGGGAACTTATACACCAAGGGCAACCATCTTGCAATTATGCAGATGATACCAGAGTGGAGAGAAAAGCAAAAGATAATGGCTTATAACTTCTCGCCAAACCAGCTGGACCAGAAGCATTTCAAAGTTCAAGAAGCAGAGTACTGTAAGTGAAATGGGAAGTCACTAAATTATATGTGACGTGTTTCTGACAATCGTCTTGGAGCCACAATACTTATGAACGACCTCCTTAATAGCCCTACTAGTTTCTTCAACCATATTAGAAGATATACAAACTCAGTTGCCAGTTCAGTAAAATATGGTTATCGAGCTGCGACATTTAGCTCTTTCTGGGGACACCTAAGTTTCATTGAAACATGAGCACTGTGGGAATAACAAGACTTGACCTGACTGAAATGAATACCCAGGGAGTTTACGATATCATGGACAAGGTACGTTTTCGTATGGCAACAACACGTTTAACCATGGTTAACATTTATCAGTGGACCGCTTCCATGGAGCCTGGTGCAAGACCCCCAGTTGATGAGTTCCAAATTCTTCAATATATCCCTGAATCTTTAACATACTAGAAAAGACGAGCTATGGATGCAGGTAGAACCATCGACTCAGTTTGGCTCCGTGCGCGGCAACTAGTCGACCCAAGACGAGATGCTAGCTGCTAGCAAAGGAGGGATTATATTATGATGATCTGCTTCCGATAAATACGAAAAGTCAGGTTGGCTAATAAGCCAGCACGCTTTCAACAATTTGATAGGAGTTAAGCATACATAGATTTTCCCACCTGATATTGTTCTTGAAACAATACGATGAGTAGATTAGTAACACAATTTAGTAGTTCGAACTACTTGGACGTAGCTCGGCATCATTTTAATCTAACATAGTATAGCTGTCTAGGCAGGCCTACCTAAAGTCTACGCTAATACAATAGTCCTCGTCGAAGACACGGGTCTTCATAATGTCTATATCTCACAGACTGTCAGGCTCAAAGAATTTAATCATTTCTTTTCACAGACCGGTTCAAGTAAGGAGCAGTGTACAGTCGAAAATTTCGGTTCTTTCTTTTACCAGTATAATATTAGCACGAGTATTATTTGAATACTTTTTTGTAAAGTAATTGGGTAGAAATCCGAAACTTTGGATTTTGGGTGTGTTCGGCTAATTTCCTTGTAGTGAATATATTTTTGGAACCCCTGGTGCACTCTATAGTTTAAAGTCTTCGTGAGGCTATCAAGCATCTGTCTAGGTATGATGGGGTCTACTGCCTTCATCCGGGTCGTCAATCCGCACTGGTATCACAGCTGGAGAAGATCAATTCACTATTCCATTTAAGGGATTTGTGCCCGAACGGGGTAATCGCGACACTTGCGCTAAACTTGCTTGTGCTTGAAAGTGGCCTGATAGATAGCTAGATAGATCTTATATAATATTGCTGCGCGACACTAACACATAATAGTAAGTTTTCATAGACCTTTGAATGTATAAATCATCTCGGCTTGCCTATGTGTTCTATGCTTTCAGAGGTCGCAATTGTTTTTCTCTAGATGAATCGAACGCTTGACTCCACATAAAAAATGTCTGCAACACAGTTTCAAAACTACCTCGCCAGGTAAGTAGCATCATCCTAATCTTCTCGCCATCATACTTATATGTCTAGCTCATGGGCTGCAGTGCTGTATCTCGCCGCCATCGGTGCTGGTGGTTACTATCTGTGTGCCAAGCATGCTCTTCTTGGTCTTGGTAATTTCAAGCCAACAAAAGAGGACTATCAGAAAGTATATAACGAAATCGCGAGCCGTCTAGAAGAGGACTACCATTATGATGATGGTAGCTACGGCCCTATTCTAGTTCGTCTTGCGTGGCATGCTAGTGGTACCTACGATACGGAAACAAATACAGGTGGCAGTAATGGTGCTACTATGCGAGTTTGCCCCGAGAGTTCCCATGGTGCTAATGCCGGCCTTGATATCGCTCGAAATTTCCTTGAGGATGTTAAAAGTAAGTAGCAGCTTTTTATACAAAGAAGAGAATAGGTTCAGATTCGAACATTTTACACATCCCACTTGCAAGAACCTTATTATAACGCGTAGCGGACTCCTTCCCTGACAACGACCTGCTAATCTATGAAGTAGCGAAGTTCCCGTGGATCACGTACGCTGACCTATGGATTCTTGGTGGTGTCGCCGCTATCCAAGAGATGGAAGGGCCTATTGTACCGTTTCGACCCGGACGGAAAGATAGAGACTCCACTTTCTCTCCTCCTGATGGACGCCTGCCCGATGCATCTCAGGGAGCTCAACATCTGCGAAACATATTCCACCGCATGGGTTTCAACGACCAAGAAATAGTGGCTCTCTCGGGTGCCCATAGTCTCGGCCGCTGTCACCCTGACCGACTGGGTTTCGAGGGCCCCTGGACCTACACACCTTCCAGCTTTAGTAACCAATACTATGTTATGCTTACGAGTGACTTTTGGAAAGTTCGCAACTGGGATGGTCCTCGCCAGTTTCAAGGCAGCTCGAGTCAGACGCTTATGATGCTTCCTACTGATCTTGCCCTTGTCCAGGACGAAATAATGAGGCCGTGGGTTGAGAAGTACGCCAATGATAGCAGCCTTTTCTTTCACGATTTCAGCAAGGTACTGTTGAAATTGTTCGAGCTTGGTGTACCATTTGAGAAAAGCACCGAGAGATGGACTTTCACGCCTACTCAAGCGTAGGGGTCGCCATGGGTCCCCATGGGTCCAAGGTTAGGACCCGGACCCGACCCATGGGTCCTTATGATTATTAGACCCGACCCATGGGTTTTAGGACCCAACCCATAGGTCGGGTCGGGTACCCATGGGTCCTGCAGGGGGGGGGTACACCCCTACTATAAGCTTAATTAGGCCTAGTTCAGGGGTAATCCCTATCGTACCACTAGGCTCGGGGGTCTTTTACACGCCCT
>QGMI01001198.1:0-11238 GCA_007821535.1 Lachnellula occidentalis | reverse complement strand
AAGTAAGAGCCTACTATCCTAGAACTTCTTATAGGGTATAGAGACGTACTAAGCTAAGGTAATTTTTATATATAAGTATAACTATAGAAAGCGTTTTAAAGAGTAAGAAAGCTAGTATATAGCCTTTTAAGAGTAACCCTTCTCTACCGTTTATAATAGGTACTAGATAATAATTTAAATAGATACAAGTATCTTAATATAAAGCTGAGTAGTAGAGTTTATAAGCCTAAGTAGGTAGAAGAGAAGTAGTTTATACTATAGGTATAATATAGTAAGGCCTAAGCTAATAATAAATAAAAGTAGTAGTAGTATATATAAAAATATTCTCCTAAGACCAATCTAATTCTAAAATGAAAAACTTTTTAAAATAAAAAACTTTCTAAAATAAAAGTGAGTAATTATACCTTAGTTCCTACCTTATATAGGATTATAAAGTAGTTGTAGGCGGCCTAGTTTAATAATATTATTTCGCCCTAAAAGGTAAGATAATATTATTAAACCTAGCTATCTTTACTATCTCTAACTTCTTATAGGTATAAGCTAGAGCGATTATATTATAATTCCTACTAATAGGAAGATTATAAAGTAGTTACCTTATCTATTACTATAATATAAATATATCTACCTAATATCCTATTAGACTATACTATACTAACCTATAAAAGGTATAGAGGTATATAAGTATTATATAAGCTATTAGTAAGTATAGATTTATAAGAAGAACTTTATCTAGCTAATAAAGTCTTTAAATTTAAAAGGCTTAGCAAGTATACCTTATAAGTAGTTAATTACTTCTTATCTATTATATAAAAGAGAAGATAATTTATTAGGTTATAGCTTAAGCTTTTAGATTATTTTCTAGTAAAAGATAATATAATCTACTAATTTCTTATATTTATATAAGTACCTAACCTTAGTATTTAGATATTTATACTTAGTATAATACTAGTTAAAATCCTTATACTAGGTCTAGAGTATTAAGAGGTAGTAAAGTATAAGCTAGGAGAGTTCTAGCTCTAGGAGAGGTTTAATCTAATATTCTAGCTTAAAGAGCTTATACTAGAAAGAGAGTTTCATACTAGTCTAAGTCTACTAGAGTTATTAAGCTTAGCGCCTTTCTTTCTAAAAGATCGACCTAATTCTACTAATTATAGATTCTCTAGCTAGGCCCTCTTTATAGGATACTTTTGCCTTTAAGTTAGCTAGTATATTAGCTTTCTTATTACCTAGGATTCTAGTATATCTTAGATTCTATTAAATCCTAATATTGTATTATTTTATAAGCCCTTGAATATTAAGGAATGCCTATTATAATAATGCTAAGGCGTTGCTTCTAATATATTAGATAACTGAAGTACTATTAATATAGAGCTAATAGTACTATTACTAATCGCCTAAAGCAAGCTTTAGCGCCTATTAGAGTCCCTAGTAGGCGCTAATAGCCTTAGCATTAAAGATATATAATAGCTTATTAATCGAGCTATATCCTTTTACTACTTGCTTATTATTCTAATAAATTAAGTAGCTATAGCCTATCTATTTTCCTTTATCATATTGCTCTAAGCTATCTAAGTAGATTAGGATATTATCTAGGCCTATTATCTATAGCTACTCTATAAACTATATAGAAGTAGTCTTCTTATTAGTACTACTAGTAGGATCTATCCTATATTCTAGTAAGAAGTAGAAGAGAGCTAGTTAGAGCTAGAGGACCTTTAGAAAGGAGTTTCCTAGTTACTATACTTTAGTTTTTATACGTTACTAGGTTCTAGCTCCTTTACTTTAGATGATTTATAGGAGGGCGATATATTAGATTAGTAGGTACCTTATATTAATAGTCTAAAGTCTTATAGCAAACTAGAGCTTAGTGTCTTCTAGTACTATAAAGCCTAATAGTAAGCCCGAGTCCTAGAATAGGGTTACTATTAGGGTAGTCCTCTATACTAGGAGTACTCTTCTTACTACTAGCATAAGTGTCTTATCTATTAAGTTAATAGTCTAGCTAAGCTTTATACTAATAGTTTCCTATCTACTAGTCTAGAGAAGTCTAAAGGCTTTAGTCTATCTACTATACTATACCTCTATACTATAGAAGACTAATAGAAGTATATATATAATAACTACCTTTTATAATAAGATAGCTAGAGGTCTATAGACTATTTAGGTAAGTTCTTAGATATAGTAAGCTACCTTCTAAGCTATACTTATCTATTTTATTATATACTATTTAAAAGTAAGTTTTTTATTAAACTAGATATCTAGCTACTAGAAGGTAGGCTATTTAGTATCTTCTTTTATTAAAAGAAGGATAAGGTAGAAGGTAAGGGTACTAGTTACTTTATATAATAGGTTAAGGTATTTATACTTAGTAGTTAGGTATACTATTTCTTATTTCTTTAAGGTAAAGAAGATCTTATACTTTATTCCTTATATAATAATACTATAGATATTCTTAGCTAATAATTTAATATTCTAGCTAAGTAAGTCTATAGCTTAGTATAAGTAAATGTTATTTATATACCTAAAATATAAGGTTATATCTTATAATAGAAGTTTTATTAGGTATAGCATATAAAGGACTAGTAAAAGTAAGAAGCTTTAAGGTATATTATATACTATCTTATAGATTAGGATAGTTTCTTCCTCTAGCTTAACTTATACTTACTAGTTAAAGAAGAAGGAATCTATTAGCTTTAAGAGTAGGAAAAGGAATCCTTATTTTATTATATATTAGAATAGCTGCCGTTTAAGTAGTATATTAAAGGCTTCTTATACGTTTATAGTAACTATAAAGACTTGTTTCCTAGCTATAAAGGCTAATTCTATATTATATATAAAAGCTATAACTAGGTCTATTACAAATCTCTTAAAAAGAGTACTTCTATATTAGAAGCTAAGAAGGCCTTAAGTTAGAGCTATTTAGGCTAAATGCTAGGCTACTACCTATTTAAGGCCTTTAGAGATATAAGAGAGTAAGGTAATAGGCTATTATAAGTAAACTAATAACTTTTCTTTCTTACCTACCTTTAGTATTATTACTACTTCTACTAGTTTCTAAAAGGCTAGGAAGTAGCTATATGTTAAATACTACTAGTATAACTTATATATATAATACTTAATATACTCCTAGCTAGCTTTAAGAAGCTAGACTATAACTTAGTCTATGCTTAGTAAGGTATTAAGAATCTTAATTATATTTCGTTTTACTTTTTCTAATAATAGGCTAGTATCCTAGCTAAAGGCACTAGTACTTTCCTAGTTTTAAAAGGGATTATTAGTTAGGTTATCTTTAGTATTAAAGTAATCTAAGATCGCCAATCTTAATACTTCTACCTTTTTAGTAGTATTTTTAATAACTACTTTATTATATTTAATTAGGAAGGCTTTTAAGTTAGAGGCTAGTTTATACTAGCTAATAATTTTATAGAAGGACTTATTATCTTTAATACTATCTATTATATATTTCTAATAGTCCTACTTTACCTTTTATATAGTATTTAAGAAGTATCTAATATCTTTTCTAGGCAAGTTACTTAAAGGAAGGCTAAAGGAAGTAAAGTGCCTATAATATACTTCCTAGTAGTCTAAGGTCTACTATAAGGCATCCTTACCTTTATCCTACTAAGCTTTACCTACTATCTAGATTACTAAGTTAAAAACTATAGCTAGCTATATAGCAAATTTATTAATCTATTAGGTATTTATAAAAGTCTAAAGGCTAGGTAGCTAGGCTATCCCTATCTATACTAGTCTAGTAAACTTTAAAAGGTTAGTCTTAGGAATCTTATAATTATACTATTTAAATAGTATCCTATCCCTACCTAAGATAGTAGTTACTTATATATAGTAGTCTAATATATTATATATATCCTCCTAGATTATAATATAGGTAAAAGAGATATTAAAAAAAGTAAAGTTAAGTATATAGCTATACCTTTATATTATAGCTCTAGGCTTTCTAATAAAGTCCATTCTACTAGTTACTACTTAATCTACTAGTTCCTAGCCTTAGAGTACTATAATAATACCTAGTTTAAATATATTATACTAGGAATTAAAATCTCTACTAATTATATAATTAGTTAAGAAAAAAAGGTAAGTTATATAGTCTATTACTTCTATAGTATTTAGAGTTTAATAAGCATTTAAGATAGTAAATCTATTTATATTAATCTAGAATAGGTACTAGCTCTTAATAGGGCATCTTTATTATACTTTAAGGCTTACTTCCTTATAGATATATATTATTACTTATAAGTACTTAAGCTTATATTACTTAGCTTTCTTATTTGCTTAAGAGTCTACTAGGATATAGTAGTTATAAGTAGGGTAATTCTAAGTCTTTATTCTAAGATAGGTACTAGGCTCCTAGATATAGACTATATCCATTTTCTTAGTAAAAGTAAGCTAGAGGATTATAATATAGTAGGCTTGATTCTTGCTAATATTAGCCTAGTAGACTTATAAGTTCTAAGTTCTAGTATCTTTATTTTAAAAGTAGCTTCTATTATAATACTATTATCTTTAGCTTCTTATTATACTTATAAAAGTTTATTAAAGTTAAAGTCTATATCCCTATTTAAGGCTATAGATAAGAGGTCTTTATACCTAAGGGATAGAATATAGGTATTTCATATACCTACTACCTTATTAGCTAGCTTAGTAGCTAACTTAGTAACCTAGATAGCTAAGGTTGCTCTAATACTACTTCTAGCTTCCTTATACTCTAAAATCCTAAGGCCCTTTCATTTCTAGAAGTTTTATACTATAATATTAGTCCTTGTATCTTATACTAGAGGTTAAGGCTATATCAATTCTAGCTCTTCTTAAGAGGCTATAAAGGCTAAGTTAAAGTCCTAGAAGTCTCTATCCTTATACCTATAGATTAGGTCTAGTTACTTTTTAATAAATTTAGTAATCTTACTATTCTTCTACTTTAAGGTAGTAGGGTAGTATTTATAGCTAGCTAAGAATAGGCTATAGTAGTTAGTATAATAGGAGGGATACTTATAGTTAATCCTTAAAGGTCTATTATACTAGTTAATTTATATACTATAGGTAGTATATCTTAGGAAGTAAGAGTACTTTACTAGGTTATATTAGAAAATAATAGGTTTCTTATTAATAATCTATAACTAGTTGCTATTATTAAAAAGTTAGAAAGGCTAGACTTTCTTTAGAAATAAGATAATCTAGGTTATCCTACCTATACTTATATCTACCCTATAGTATAACTAGTAGTAGCTTACTAGATATACTTTAGTCTATATAAAGACTTCTTTAGCTACTCTTATAAGTATAATTATAATAATCTCGCCTAGAATAAGCAAGTAGAATAAGACTAGGATATCCTTTATAGTATATATTTCCTACTTCTCTAGTATCTTAATATCTATAGCCTTTATAACCTATATAATAGCCTCTCTACCCCCTTATATAAGTAAAAGGTTATAGATAGAAAAGTTAGATAGAGTAATAGCCTACCCTATATAGGTTAGTATGATAGTAGGGATACTTCTAAGTATAAGGCCCTTAATGCTTTATATAAGCTCTTACTAGATAGTAAAGGGAAAAGGCTAATTAAGTAAAGCTTCTTGCCTAATTAATACTAGGACCTAAGAGTCTAGCTTTATTAAGGCTATAGTTATTAAGGTAGCTCTACCTAATATAATAGAGGCACTAGATTAGGAAGTATATAAGGTCTTAATTAAACTAGAGATTACTCTTAAACTTTTAGAAGTCTTTATAATATCTATAAAAGATACTTGCCTAGAAGTTATAGTTATATCCTTAAAAGGCTTACTATTAAATTAGATAGGAGCATAGTTAATACTATTTATATCTATATAGAAAGAGGTAGTAAGGTACTCTATAACCTTCTTACTAAGGCTATAAGCTGCCTTCCTATAGTCTAACTTATTATATAAAGAGATAAATACATTTATATATATAGTAAAGTCTATCTAGATCTCATACTAGATCCTTTACTCTTACTCTATAGCTATTAGTTTAGTAGTAATAGCTATAGAGACTAAGTTGCTTATATGTACTCTATTACCTTTAAAGAGAGGAAATACTATTATATTACTAGACTTCTACTATCTCTTATTAAAGTGCTAGTTTAGGTAGTTTAAGGTAGAAGATTCTTATTATTAAATGAAATCGGCATTTATAATGCCTAGTAGGCAATTTAGAGTAGAAAACGCTATCTCTTAGCCTATAGATTCACTAGAAAGGCTAGGAGATATAAAATTGTAAATGATACTAAATAAAGGTATTTGCTAATAGGAATAAGCAAGAAAAGCTCCTATTAAAAGGATCCCTTAGATTCGGAAAAGTTTATAAAGGTATAAGAATAAGTAATAGAGACTAGTAAGGTATATACTAGCAAGAGAGGCTAGTACTAGTAGTACTATAATAGAGAGGTAGGTATTACTATACTAAATAGTATAATAGAAAAGAAATCCAAGCTAGTAAACCTAAAGCATTTTATAAGCTAGAGGGGTCTACTAAGAGAGATTCCTATAAAGGAGATACTAGATATAGAACGGGTAGAATAGAGTATTAATAGCCTATAGGATCTATAGGCAAGACTAGATATAAGTTAAGTAAGACTAAAAAGGAGTTATTATTATTAGGAGAAAGAGTAAGAAATATATTATTAGCTAGTTATTTACGTTTTAGGCAAGTAAATAGGTCTAATAGTAGGTATAAAATTAGTATTTATAAAGGAATAAGCTTTACTAGGAGTATTAGATTAGAGAAGTAGTTAAGTAGTAAGTTATAAACCTTTTCCTTATCTTCCTAGTTAAATTGCTCTTATAGTATATATTTAATTGCTTTTATAGCTACCCTATAAGCAATATAGCTATCAGGTTTAAGAATATAGTAAATTATATCTCTTTTATAGCTAATTAAGATACTATAAGTCATTTCGTCCTATAGCTTCTTCTTTTTACTAAGGTTATTATAATAGATAATAGAACTAAATATATTAATATATAAGTACTATAAGACTTATCTATATTATACTTCAAATAGAGATTTATAGATAGTAGAGTATATACTATATATATAGAGGTAGCTAGTATACTTAATAGCTTTAGGCTAATATTATAATAGTAGGCTAGCTAGCTTAAGTAGTAGAGTAGCTTTATTCTAGATAGTTTAGCTAAGGCATTCTAATAGACTATTTATTTAGGATATATATAATTTAGTTAATTCCTATAAAATGCTATACTAGAATAAATATTATTATAGCTATCTAGTAATATACTTGCTACTATTATTATTATATAACTACTATATAGTCTAACCTAAGTTAAGGTATTTAAAGTACTTCTAGAAATAGATAAAATAGTCTATAACCTCCTACTTAGCTTTTATATAATAGATAGTAGCTATTTTAGTTTTATTACATTTAAATATAATAAAGAAGTATAAGCTATTATAGCTATTTATAAGTATAAAGCTAATAATATTAGAATAGATAAGAGCTATTAAATATTCTCCTAATAGGATATAGTAGTTATATAAGTAGCATTTACCTTTTTAAGTAATATAAGTCTTATAAATATAAGAATCCTTTAGTTAAACCTCCTAAAAGTCAATTTTATTTATAATTATAGCTACTTTATCTAATTTCTAAGTACTAAGATACCTAAGCTAATTATACTATAGTAGGTAGTTCTACCCTACTTAGTAGGCTTAAGATATATACTTAGAGTACTTTATAAGTAATAGGCATAATTAGATAGCTAAAAGAGTAATAGAAGTAAGGAGAAAGTAGAGTACTAAGCTATAATAAGAAAAGGCACAAATATTTAAGAGGGAATAGATATAGTCTAAAATAGGACTATAGTATAAGTAAGAATAAGATAAAGGAACTAGTAATTAAGAAACTTTTAATAAAATAGTTAAAGGACCTATAGATAGACTATCTAAAATATAGGACTAGGGTCTATAATATAGGGTAGAATAATAAGATAAGAGTAGTATCTAAACTAGAATCAGCCTTACTACTATAGTAAAGCTAAGAGCGTGACTAGGAAGTTATTTAGTATACTTAAAAAGCTATAAGCTATTAAAGTAAGTAGTAGTAACCTTATAATAGCTAATAAACTATAAGATAGTATCTTTTATAATCGTAGGAATAAGCTTCTACTAGAATAGCTATAAGATAGAAATAAGGTTAAAAGCTCTTATAGATAGATAATATTTAACATCTATAAGCTATAGGACTATAGGTTTACTATTAGTACTAGGAATTAGGATATAGACTATACTAATGCCTTTAAATTTAATAATACTACTAACCCTACTATAGGTTCTATAGTCTCCTAGCTTAAGATTAATAAAGTAGGCAGAATTGCTTATAGTATAGTTAGTATAGCTAGTATTAATAATCTAGTTATTCTATAAAGCCTAAACTAGGGCAATAAAGCTCTTATTAGACGAAGAGGAGGATTCAAGTCTAGTAATAGGCTAGTTAATAGTAATATAGTCTAAGGCTTTTTAGTATAGCAATCTTTACTACTACCTCTATTATATCTCTACTTCTTACTTTTAAAGTCTTTCTTAAGGTCTAGGAACTTCTTCTAATACTTGTCCTCTATATGGCATAGCTACTTATAATATATATAGAAGTTATAATTACTTATCTTTTCACTAGACCGATTTAGCCTAGCTGCCTTAGCTATAAGGGCTATATTTATTATACTAACTACTTGCCATTTCTTATTATTATAGGCACGCTAGAGAAGCTTATCCTAAGTAATAATAGGTTTAGTCTTAGTAGGTAATAGATAATAAGAATAGAGGAATATTATAGTAAAGATTTTATATACTAAACTAAGGCCTTTAAAGAACTTTTAGATTATCTAATAAGGCTAATAAGTAGCTTCTAGGTAAAGGTCTTCTAGCTTTATATTAATATCTATAAGCTAATTTGCAAAGTTAGTAATACTCTTATAATTAGTAAGAGAGAGATAGTAAAACTACTAGTTTAGCTTTATATAATAGCTAATACCTTTACTATAGCCCTTTTTTAGAATTTCTATAGCTTTATAGATTATAGTTATATCTTTAAGCTTTAGGAATATATAAGTACTAATATAGTTCTAAATTATACTAATAACGCTAAGGTAATTATCTTCCTACTATATAAAAGCCTTCTAGTAGTCCTATTTTTTAATCTTATAGTCTACTATTTACTCCTTATAGTATTAGGTATCTTCTACTAAAGTATCTACTAGAAGAGGCAGGATCTTAATAGGAACTATAAGCAATCTACCTTTATCTATAATAGTAGACATATAGGCGACCTATAGAGTAATAGTTACCTAGTATTCAAATTAGGCCTAATTGGCACTATTATTATAAAGCTTTAAAATGAGTAAGATATTAATTCCTTTTACATTCTTAGTTATTCTAATAATTTAGAAGTGATTAGGCTAATAATATACTATAATAGTAAAAGAATAGTATGATAGTTATAGTAATAAAGCCTATAGTATAGAATATTAGAAGCTAAGAAAGATACTAGTAATAAGGGTTTTACTAGTATAAAGAGTAATAGTAATACTAGCTTTAATAAAGGCTATAATATAGGCTATTAAGTAGTTTATAAGGCTGAATAAGAGAGGGGCTAAGAGCCTTATAAAGAGGAGTCTAGGAAGAGAGGTAATAGTACTAGTAATAGTAATAGTAGTAATAATAATACTATAAATCAAGAGAAGAAGGTAAGAGCTTTATTAATTAAGTACTAGAAGTACTATTAGGATAGGAAAAGAGATTGTAGTTCTACTATAGAGAGCCATTTAAGCTATAGTCCTTCTAGAAGTCTATTAAAGTTATTTAAATTAAGTAATTCTAAATTAGAAGAGAGTATAAATAGCTTAGCTTACTAGATAAGTTCCTATAGAATAGAGTATATACTAGGAGGTATGCTAGCAAGTAAGTTTTATAGAAGAAAGTCTAGATAATATTTAGGTTCTTTAGACTTAAATAGAATAAAGGTTAAGAAGCTTAAGATTATCTATAGAAATAATAGTAGGAGTAGATTTAGAAGTAGTAAGGCTATACGATTTAGACTTTAAGACTATAGTATAAATAGATTTAGAGATTTAGACTATAAGGCTATTAGACTTAGAAATAGTAAAGCTAAATCTAAATATAGAAGCTAAATAACTACCTGAACCTAAGGTAGTAGGAACTATAGGACGTAGCTAAAGAGGTCTATAGAGCTTATAGGTAAGTAATAGGTTTCAAATATGTCTATATCTAAGAGACTAGTAATACTAACTACTAGATAGCTTCTTAGATAAAAACCTTAGTTAGAAATATTAGTAAAAGTATTAAGTAAGTCTTAGAATATACTTTAAATATAATAAAACTAATAAGTAAGATTACAATCTATAAGATAGTAGACTAGAAGCTATAAGTATTTAAGTTATAGAAGTAACTCTTCTATAAAAGGCAGACGACTACTATTTAAGTAGTATACCTATATTAGCTTCCTTAATTATACTATACTTGCTTATTAACTATTAATACTACTAGTCTCCTTAGCAACTATATCTTTAGAGTACTTATTATCTATTTAAGATATATTAAGAGCTCTATAGTAGAGTAAGTATAGAGTAAGCTAATTCTAAAGGCTTAGAGATAAAAGAGAGTTAAAGTATATAGATAAGGTATACTAAACAAGTACTAAGGCTCTATTTTAAGCTTCTATATAAGATTGAGCCGTAGAACTAGGCCTGATTCGTTATAAATATAATTAAAATACTATACTACTTCATATATATAGATATATTACTAAGGGCTAGATACTAGGACTATAGCCTTAGTATCTGATTACTAGTAAGCCTTATATTCTCTTCTACTTAATAGTAGTAAGAGTAAAGTAAGAATGGTTAGTAGATATATAGATAAGTGAGATAGTAAAAAGACTCCTTTAAGTAAAAAGGATCTACTATCTAAGCCTGAATTAGTAGTTACTATAGCTATACTCCCCTAGAAAGTAAGGAACCTATAAAATAAGTAAGAATAGCCTAGATCATATAACTAGTATAGATTAATAGCTCCTCTAAGTAAGAATAAGATAGACTAGGAGTGAAAGTATTAAGGATATATATCCTACTAAAATCGTCTAATCTAGGCGTAATATAAGTAAAGTAACTATATAAGTAAATAAGTATATAGCTTTATAGAGTAATCAGATTTATAAGGCAAAAA
>QGMI01001197.1:0-11237 GCA_007821535.1 Lachnellula occidentalis | reverse complement strand
AATACCACCCAGGTGTAGGATCCTTTTTCTCAATCAAAGACCACTAATATTAAAATATTATTGGCACAAGACATAAATAGGTTGCATCGACGGTGAATGTTTCGTCGCCACACTACGAATACAATGGCCCGCGAGTTCAGACCGCCGATTGCCACGCCTCGTTTGTGATCCAGACCTGGTGGACCAGACCAGACCAGAGCCCTGCCTGGGAAGCACAGCACCACAATCCGTTAAATCGTTGCCTGTCCCCCAAGTCAAACACAACGCATATGAAACTCCAATACTAACACTCATATAAGTCTCTCCCGTGCTGGCCTGAGCAAAGCTTTCTCCATCTTTCTTTCCCTTAGCATTCTCCTTCTCTAAGGCTTTGACCTGGACACCATGGAGGCCAATTCGCTCTCCGATATCACACAGCTTGCTTCCAATCCGCCAAAATACCCTCGGAATCCAACCGAGCAGCAGAGGAAACCTCTGACTCTCTACCTCGAAAGGGTTCCTGGCTCCAGAGGTAGGCTACACTCTCATAAGTCCTCAGGTTTACGTCACGGTGCTAAGCACGTGCAGATATTATTCTGACAACACTCAGACCGCTGCGGAAGAATGTCACTGCTGAAGACATCGCTGCTTCTCTCTACTATCTACATCTTAATACTGAGGACGACCTTCGTTTTCTCGAAGATGACGATGCTGCCATACCCGAAGAGACGCAATCCCTTGCTGCATCTCTGCAGAAGCCATTACCTCGAAAACCCCTGCCAGAGTCTGCTCGATCATCACTTGACGTGGTAAATCCACCGACAAAGCCGTCAACGGCTCTCTCAAATCGAGACGGGACATCTGTCGGGTTGACAGGAAATCACCCAACCGCCACCGAAGCAAAACAGTCAATTCCACGGCGGCCGTTGGGACCTCGCCCGCAGCAACCTGAAAGGAACTTTGAAAGGAAGCCGCTCCCCAATTCTGAGAACACACCACTGGTGACCTTTCAAGAACAAACCCTCCATCCAAGAGTCAGTAAGGAGAGTATGAGCAGCTACAAGTCTCAGGATCCAGCCTTCGAAAACGCCGGCAAACCTAGACAAAGTTCGTATGATGCTTTTTCAATAACCATTATCCGCCGTGATCCATCCTCTGGTGCTCAGTGGAACGTCGGAACTGTCTCTGGCCGACCAACTCTAGATGATGGAAATGATCGACAGGCAAAATCTTCATCGCCATCGAGGAAGCCATACTTTGACATGTCGATCCAGCTCACAAGTCCTGGTTATACATACTTCCGCAACTCCCAACCTGTTGGCTCTCTAGGAGACTTCACTAAAATGAGGGGACAATCATCTACGCCTAATGCTATAAGAGATAATCTCGACGCCAGTAAATCGCAAACACAGCCCAGTCAAAGCTTTGATCGTGAGATACATATGGAGGGTTCTAGCTCCTGGACTCGTCAACACAAAAGCAGAGGCTCTGATGCGTCCAGCAAACAAGGTGCCAGAGGCAGAAGCCACAGTGGGAGCTCTTTTACCGAGGCATTGGCAAACACTTCTCTCGGACCTGGTGGGGATCCAAACAATTCTCAATCCAAGGGATATGTCTTTTACAGTCCCTGGAATGGCCGCTGTAAGTTCTCCACGGGTAGTGCTGGTCGAACATTGCGCTGCAAGCATTCTCTGCCGAACCCAACTACTACGACAGAGTCTTTGGCTACCGCACATTTATCTGCGACTGTGAGTGAGCTGCGCTTCAATCTACCCACTGCAGCCGTCTTCGAATCTGCCAAATCCGCGATCAAAAAGGAATTCAGGGATTCTGGCTTGTCGGCAAAGATTGGCCATATTCGACAAAAGATGTCGACTGAAAAAGCATCTCTCAATCCTGCACCTCGGCCACACTCAACTTCCTACGCAGCCATGTATCCAAGTGATGATGACGAAACTCCTCCACTTCCCCCTCGGCATCATCGTGGCTCTTTCGTGACAGATTCAAGTGATGAGGGAGAACGCCCCCCTCTTCCGGAACGACCAAATACAGCCTCATATGCAGCAGACTCATGGGGCGGAGAGGACGATAGTCGTCTCGACCTCAGCCTTGGACAGGAGAAAGCCGGAGGGGGCAATAGGGGCAAACGTGCAAAACTTGGAAAGTTAATTATATACGACGAAGGTTTTAAGATGTTAGACCTCATAGTTGCGGCAAACATGGGGGTATGGTGGAGTGTGTGGGTGGGTTTACCCCAGAGCGATTTCCGGAGGTCGAATATCTCAAGTTTACCGCGATATCTCCAAGGAGAAAGCTGACTGGACCAATTTTACAGGAGTCTGAGCACCAGGAGGCTTTCAACGGCCCACAATGACCAGATTTCTAAGCATTTCCCAATTCAGCGTTTTGGCGAAGGGTTAGGCGGAGCATCTTAGCAACGGGTATTTTCGGCGGCAAGGAATCTATAGACAACATGACCATATGTTTCTACGTTTACTATGGATACCGATTATCCCACAAAATATCCATCTTAATGGAAGCTCGTTGCCTAGCTTCCAGCTACTCAAAGCTGCTCTATCTCAGAGTCTGGACCATGATTTCCTACCAAGATTATGAATTAATTACATCTTCTTATTGACGCCGGCTTAACCGAGAAAGAGTCTTATAATGTTCATATCTATACCTGCCCCAAGATTCTAACCCATGCCGGCTCATGTCAACGAAGCAAGTGCGACATTGCATGGAAGTCATTTTCGGCAAAAGGGGAAGTAGCACTTATGATATGTAGACTTCTGCAGCAGAGTCTCTATCACAAAATCCTTCTCAAAGCAAGTGCGATTTCAGCCCCTAGAAAATGTAAGCCAGAAGAAATTCCAATCAAACATGAAGAGCCTCTTTCTTTCTGCTTGCCCATTCCTCGCTTTACCTGTTTTGATTGACCAGCTTTGATATTACATGGGACAGCAACGTAGAGCTTCGAATTCCTGTGCTTTTTCTTAGTTGCTTTCTTTCTTTGCTAGAACTGTACCTGAGTAAAGCCCGAGTGTCGAATTGAAGATTGCTTTCCCTGGGGTACAGTTTATGGGCTTTCACAATTTGCACAAAACTCGAAGCTGTCTCTTTATCATCAAACTTCCCAGATTCTAAACCTGCCCATTATGCATACTGCAATCACAAGCGGATGTTTGAGAGTATCGAAGTGGTGCATCAGATGCCTAGTGTCTAGTTACTCTGAATCGTCCTCTAATAGCCTCACAAAAGTGCCATATGGGCTTCTTCGCATGCAGCTTGAATAGGAGATACTACGAAGGACTCGATTGCAATCCATGTTGGGAGAATGAGGTATACAAAAAGTCGGTTTGCATTCTTATCCCTCGTTACCGCGCCTGGAATATGAATAGTAAACATCTTTGCTGCTCCCTGAACCGTCAATCTGAATCTGATACTTTTTATAGGAGTTTAAACGCTATGGTATCACGCTACAGAATCTAAGCAACTAATGTCCGATATCCGCACCATACCAAATACGCCTACGCCTAACCCATCTCAGAGAAACCGGACTCCCCACACCATACAACGATCTAGAAATACTCCAATTAGACTAATGCGAAATATACTGGAACACAGCCGACACTTCATCCGCACCAACCTCCTGTCTCAACAACAAGTCTTGGATGGTCTTCATCCCCTCATTAACAAAATGGTTCCATGTACTCGTGTCGCCGTACATCATAGCCGGCGCCTTGATATACTGCTTCCCGTCCGGCTTGCAGCGCTTGCATTTAAACGAGTCATGTGTATCGCTCGTCGTTTTTCCCTGGTACTGGAATAACTCCCTCAGACTATCGAGCGTAAAATGGCGCTCGACGTCTTCAGCAGAATCCACAACGCAGGAGGAAAGAGACTGTTTGTGTGACTGCCGCTGGAAGATCTTCTCTTCGATTGTACCCGTCGCAATGAAGCGGTACACGAAGCAGTCTTTCTTCTGCCCGTCTCGCCACACTCGTGCTAGGGCTTGCTGGTCTGCAGCTGGGTTCCAGTCTGGGTCGAAGAGCACGAGGCGGTTGGCGCCGATGAGGTTCAGGCCGCAGCCGCCGGCTTTGCTGCTTAGCAGGAATATAAACTCGGCGCCGTCGGGGTTATTGAATTTGTCGACAAGCTTTTGGCGCTTTGTTACGTTCATAGTGCCGTCGAGTCGCAGACTGCCATATCCGCGGTGACGGCAGAGCTTGTCGAACATGTCGAGGGTTTGGGTGTAGTTGCTGATCAGCACGATCTTGTCGTTTGTGTCTTGTCGAATTCGAGCGAGCATGCGGTCGAGGACCTGCATTTTGCCAGAGTAGTATGGCCGGATGTCTCGGTCTCTACCTCGCGCATCTTTGTGGACATAATCTTCTGGGAAGAACTCCTCGCTTCCAGGCAGGTCTTCTGGGAGCTTGAGGAGATCCGGGTGATTACAGAGCTTTTTGAGCATGCCAATCGCTTTGAGAGGTTGACTTCCTTTGCCACGTAGCAGCGCCTTGATATCGGGGCTGCGGATAAAGTGATTATATAGATCGAGCTGGAACGGAGCAAGGTTGCAAAACACGACATGTTCGTACTTGACTGGCAAGTACTTCGAAAGAATGTCGTTGGTTCGTCTAATGATGAATTTGTTGACAATGTTTAAAAGTTCTCGTAGGCGCTCGGTTCCTTTCTCTTGGTCTTTATCGCTGCCAGCAGCATCTCGTCCTTTCAAAATTGGAAGTTCATACTTCTTGCGGAACTCTATTCGAGTTCCAAGGAGGCCAGGATTCGCAAAGCTGATGAGTGAAAAGTACTCGGATAAGTCGTTCTGGATAGGTGTACCTGACAAGATGACTCTTCTCGAAACATTCAACTCGTTCAATGCTGTGAAAGTCTGACTATCGCCGTTTTTCAGTCGATGACCCTCGTCACATAGCATAAGTCCGATCTTGGTGTTTTTCAGCTCGCCGACATTCAATCGTAAAGTCTCGTAGGAAACAATGATGACAGGTCTTGTTACTGCTCGACCGCTTGCAATTGCCCACTGCCGTAATTGCTGAGTGAGCTCTTCCTTTGTGGCTTTACCATCGATTGCAAAAGGTTGAATCGCATCTGGTCCAAGCCATTTCACCAATTCGTTCGCCCAATTTCTAACCAAACTCGAAGGACATGCAATAATGGCTTTTTGAATCGTAGGTTTCCCCGCATCTGGGGACTGCTTCAATAGGGTCCACATCAAGGCAATGCATTGCAAGGTCTTTCCTAGACCCATCTCATCTGCCATAATACAGCCATTTGCCTTCTCTTCAATCATCCCCGTAACACACTTGTACATGAACTTGACACCTTCGATCTGATGAGGCCGTAGAACTTCGCAAGTTTCGGATCAATAACCACGGGGACCTTTGGCCGATCTCCTTCCACCACCTTTTTGATTCCCAATATTTCTACAAGACTTTTGTGCACCAATGGAGCTTCAATCTTGGGTGGTTCTCCATCCGATCTCGCCTCTTCAATTGTCTTCGGCTTCTCATCAATTGTAGGATCGTAAAGAACAATGGCAAACTCTCCGCTCGGGTCGTGCAATGGCTTTGCGATGAACACTGCCCCCTGCCTTAGTCCCAGTGTTGGTGGAGGTCGATTCGGATTATATGTCGCAGCGTCCTTGTTGATTAATGGCACTGCAAAGCGTTTTCGGAACATAGTCTCCTTGTCCTTGACTTCGAAGATTGGGAATCGATTCGCATCTCTATTCGCCAGTGCCAGCCGATCCTCGTTCGTCCACGGTTTATCTCCATCCTCCTTCTCGCCATCAGCACCGCCATAATCTACTTTTCGTCGTTTTCGAGTTGGTTTCTCAGATGCTCGAGTTATAGTTGCGGATCCAGGACATTTGAAGGGTCGGGAGAGTCGGTCTGCAGATTGAGGCGTTCCTGCGTATCGTCCGGGTTGAGTAGCAGATGGCCGTCTCGTCGAAACTGGTGTGTTCTCCTTGTCGTCACTCAAGGTGAGATTGAACGGCTTCTTCAAGCCGTCGCCACTTTGAGGAGTTGCATTAAGTGATCCAGTCCGCTTGGTGCCCAGCACTGGCGTACTCGAAACCTCGTCCGGAGGAGTGATCATCATCTTGATGATCCAGTGTTGCACTCTTACTTTCCAAACATTCTTCACCAGTACTTTTGATCCGAAGTGGTTGCCTGATGCGACTTTGAGGTTATGTGGCGATGGATGTCAACAGCTTTCGCGACGCGTTTGACAGACGCGCTTGCACGTGCTGATTGCACGTGACAAACAAAAAAATGGAAAGAACACTCGCCGGGAAATTATCGTCATGATGAAGACTTAATTAAAACATACATATTTCATTTCCTATTGAAAAATTCTTCATTTTCTCTCTCTTAACAATTTCAGGACTTCTAGACACTCATCTAGACACTCATTCCCCAAAGTCTCGCTCAATTGTTTCATTCCCCATATTTTAATTCACGCCGAGCCCTTCCGCTGCCCCGCGCTAAATACACAATGGCCCCGCCTCCAACAGAAACAGAACTCTTCTTCGCCCGCTACCAGACTCCAATTCTTATGGGAGCATTCGCAACCCAAATCTGCCATCACCAATATATCAAGCGGGCCGAACCTTCAATTGCTTCCTCCGTCAAAGGGGCAATCAAAACTACGAATTTCCCTCGAATGCTGAGAGCGGGACTTGGATGGGGGGTTGTGTTTCTAGGACTCTTGACGGAGATCACACTCGCGAAGAAGGCCATAAGAGATTACACAGATCCAGTCCTTGCGCAGTCACTGCAAAAGAAGCCCTGGACGAAGATATCTGAAGCGTCTTGATCAAGTCATCTAACTTATACATCTCGTATAAAGCCATGTCCCAATAACCCCACAAACGAATCCCAAACAACACAATGTCCGCAGACTTCTGGGCAGGCTACATCTCGGGCGCCGCTGGAATAATCATCGGCAACCCCCTCGATGTCCTCAAAGTCCGCCTGCAAGCAGGCGCGCCCTCTACCCCTCTACCCACCTCTCAATTCTCCTCCGCAGGCTCCCTCATCCGCGGCGCCACAGCCCCAATCCTGGGGTACGGAGCTCTGAACGCCCTGCTCTTCGTAACCTACAACCGCACCTCCGCATTCCTCAACACGAACCCAGCAGGAACACCTGCCGGGTTATGGAGTACATGGTTCGCGGGCGCTATTGGAGGACTCGCAACATGGGTCGTGAGCACACCCACCGAGTTAGTAAAATGCCGAGCTCAACTCTCTACTTCTTCAAGCTGGAACATCACGAAAGAGATAATCCGCGCCGAGGGGATACGGGGAATGTATTTCGGCGGCGCCGTAACGGCGTTGAGGGATAGCGTTGGTTATGGGTTCTACTTCTGGTCGTATGAACTCGGTACACGCTTCATGACGTCGAGCTTCTCGCAGAGTAACTCGTCTGCGCAGGAGGCAGCACAGGTTTTGCTGTGCGGGGGCCTGGCCGGCGTGGTTACGTGGGCGAGTGTGTTTCCTCTTGATGTTGTGAAGACAAGAGTGCAGACTCAGGTGAATATCCTCAGAAATGCTGAAAGCGAGGCTTTGCTAGGTGGCAGTGTAACTTCAGCGGAGACAGCACCGTCGAAACGACTGGGTGCTGTGGATATTGCGAGGAATGCGTATAGGACTGAAGGCGCGGGGGTGTTTTTCAGAGGCCTAGCTATATGTAGTATTAGGGCTTTTGTTGTCAATGCTGCGCAGTGGGCTGTATACGAATGGCTTATGAGAGAGCTTGATCCTGAGAGGAAGATTGGCACGAAAAATGATATACCCGTATAGATGATAGATTTAGATGATAACGAACAGAATGAATTAACCTTAGACTCTTCAGTCTTGAGCCAAGTGGAGACAAGTACGACCCATAGTAGGGTACGATATGAGAATGTGAAAACTTTCACCTGAATGTCCATACGTGAGTCGACAGGAACTTGAGCAAGTGACCATTTAGAGCGATTAATACTACATGCGTATATGCGTATTGGAAATTCATGATAAAAGCTCTTGAATTCGTAAGATATAGGATGAGTATACACTACCTATAGTCGTAATAGCAAATCCACGTACAAGACACTATATGCGCCATTCGATTCAAATGCATGCGCAAAAACTGCCATAAGCCGGTAGACAGCCAGAGATCTCATCCCTAACTCCAGTCATGCAAAGCAAAACAACATACCCCCAATTCATGATATGCCGCTAATCCTACAAAGACCACATTCATAACATGTCCTCCCAAACGTAAAATACAGCGAAGAATGACCCAACCGAAGCAAAACAAGTCAGGAATATTGCAACTCCGCACTACCGCTGCCGCCTTGCTTGCCACCTTTCGCCTGTATCTGTTGCTGATATTGTTCGAATTGCTGGAACTGCTGCTGAACCAATTGCTGCGGCGTCTGATACTGCTTCTGCAGCGGCGGGAAATCCTCATAGGCGACAGCGGCATTGTAGCTATGGGGCGTACCAGAGTTTGAATTTCTGTCAACGTCGTCTAGTGACCGGTAATGGTAGCCTCCTCCACGGCCCCCTCTACCTCTTCCTCCCCCATTACCTCTACCACCGCGCCCACCGCGTTGGGTGCCATTACCATTACCACGACCGCCACGTCCTCGTCCACGTCCATCATAAGACTGGTTGTTGTTGTAATTATTTCGCCCACCGCTTGCGTAGTTCTGACCATTGCCGTGCGAGCCACTCGATTGCCTGAACTCCTCATCGTCGTGTTGTTTGCGTTTCAGCGACTTGTTGGGGAATAAACTCTCATACTCATTCTCAGCTGGGTTCTCTTCTTCTATGCGAAGCAGGACTTTCTCGCCAACGGTGCTCTCGAAAACGAACTGCTTCTCCGGTGGGACAGGCTGCCAGTTCTGGATCTTACCTGCGTCGATGGGACGAGCGCCCTTGCGGAGAGCGAGGACAACAATTGGGACTGGGTTCTCGGTGTAGTACTGCTTGGTTTTGGGGACGGGCTGGACAGAAGCAGCCCAGATCTTGTTCTCATACACTGCAGTGCCTACAACTTCCCAGGTGGTCTTGCTGCCCATATTGCCGACCTTCTCCAGGATACTTTCCGGAGCTGGGCGAGGAGTGATGAGGATATTGTTTGCAAGGAACTTCATCTCAGTATCTGGCATGTTTGGCGGGAGGTTGGCTAGTGTAAGTAGCTTTTGAGTGTCAGTGTTGTTGATCAAATAACCAGTATAGAAAACCGTCTTCTTGATTTGAAGACGCGTGCCACGTTTCGCTCGGTCGACGTGATCGTTGTGATCATTGAGCATGCGCTGCACTTCAGCGGCTTCTACAACTGGCTCCAGAAGCGTAGCTCCAGAAGCAACTTGCACTACTTCTGCTGTGATGGGGCCTCGAGTTGGCTTCCCTCCAATGCCATTCTGACGCTTGTTGTACCCCTGGAAGTACTCTCTGAAGCCTTTAACGTGCCTAACGCGGTCCTCATAGAGTCTAATTTCTTCTGCAAACTTATACGTCTCCATAAGGTTTTCCAAGAAGTTCTGCTTGAAGTTCATGGTACTCGAGAAACGCTCATTGTTTGGACCCGCCTTTGGCTTCAGGGATATCAGGTCGAAGTCGAGTCCTTTGCTCTTGGCCATCCTCTTGAGAAGATCTCCAAAGCCATCTTCACTGCGACCGGTCAGGAGGACAGTGAGGGCGTCTTTTTGTTGCATACTGAGCTCAACAAGCTCAACTATGCGTTCGTTCCACCAGCCTTCCCATGCGCGAGGCTCTTCTTTCTCCACGCCCTCCCCAGTAGCTGCGAGTATCCTCGAGTCGTGCCACCATCCACCATTCGTGAATGACTCTTGAGTTTGCAAGAAGCCTATGGTTGGACCATTCCATAGTTTCGAGTTGGGTAGAGGGCTGTTGAAGACTGTAGATATGAGTTAATGAATGTCTGCCGACTGGGCGCAAGGCTACTTACGGGTATTATCAAAATCATAGACGTGCAATGCTTTGATCTTCTCGGCAGCTGGAGTTCATCAGTTGGTTTATTGCAAAGGAAGGAAACAAGGACCTACCAGGCAATTGCTTGTTGCCGACAGACCAGCGAGCCAGTGCAGTGACTGTCTGCGGCATGCCATGGGCAAAATTAGCAGGACCAGTCATTCTTGCAATGACTACAGCGTCAGAAACCCACAGCTTCCTGAAAAAGGGAGACACTTTTGGATCAGGCGCAGGATACAGCTAGAGTGGTTGTGTGAAAGGCGATGTGGATTATTGAGGTTGCATTTTATGCTCCAAGATTTCCGTCGGCAGCTTCGATTGAGCTCGAGGGTTCTGGAGCTCGCTTGCCAAAAAATAATACAGTAAACCTCGATTTCGGCGCTTAGCCGAATGCATCCAACCTCATCCATTCATGGCCTCCCTCGCAATCCGGCACGTAGCCTCATCCTCGAAATCAGCATTAGGCTATATCTACCTACAATGTCACGTCAAGCCCGGTGCAAGCAAGCAACGAGAAGGGATCGTCTCTATTTCTGAAAATGTCATCGAGGTGTGCGTATCAGCGCAAGCTAGGGAGGGCGAGGCAAATAAGGCTGTGAGAGAAGTACTTAGTAGTGTCAGTCCATCAATAGTCTAAGTTGTGATAGTTGGCAAAGCTGAGTTAGTTGCAGGTTCTCAAGTGTCCGAAGTCAGATGTAGAGGTCGTTCGAGGCATGAAATCACGCGATAAGACGGTTGCTATTGGGGGGATCGATATGAAAGGGGATGCGGAGAAGTGTATCTCTGGGATTAGGCAGAGGTTGGAGAACGCTGTTGATGATTGAAACAGGCTAAGAGGACTGGAGATAAATCATGCAGGCAAGATTATTCTCTTCAATTGCCATTCTGGACCAGTGTTGTCCAAGTCATAGAGCCTAGGTAGGATATCGGCTTTCTAGCCGTAATATCTAATTATCAAGCGCACTTTAGAACTCACTCAGAACATCAATGAAATAAATGGCTTGATGGGAAGCTATCTCGGGATTTCAGAATGTCATTGTAAGTTCTGAAATTGGAGTATTGTGACACTTGTGTTCCAGAGCTGCTACAGTATCTTGATCAAAAAAATTGCCTTGAAAACGAGAGTCGGAAGAACGAAGCACTGTAGACATGCTCGTGGTGGACAGGAAAAGTGGCACTCATCATCAACCTTTTATGTCCCCGCGACACTATAATCGGTGGCCTCCCCCTGCCTTCTTCAAC
>QGMI01001196.1:0-11228 GCA_007821535.1 Lachnellula occidentalis | reverse complement strand
ACGCCCAAGTCTGATTCCTCAGCAGACAAGTTTCATGCGAGAATTGAAGAACGTAGGGCTAGCCATCAAGCGCGAGCCTTACATCATCCTTCTTCCCGTACAGCTTTGCCGGTCTTTGGTATATTCCTTACCAAAGTAACGATTACAACAAATACTTCTTCGATCTGCGCACCAGAGGCTTCGGTAGTTTGTGGTATGACTTCGGGCGGTTCTTTATGGCCATCTTCCTCGGTTTTCTCCTTGACTTCAAGTTTCTTAAATTCTTTCTCGCCGCAAACGTGCCTTCCTCGATTGGACCTTCCTGTTCGTCCTTGCAAACGCTGTCTTCATCGCCGGAGTATTTCCCATGCGGAAATCTCATCGAGGCTTCCCGCCGAAGGAATTTCTTGATGTCGACAACTCTCGAGCAGCGGGGTATATCACTTTGTATGTATTCTATGGGTGTGTCGATGAGGCGTGGCAGACCTTTGCATGGTGGGTAATTGGCACATTATCGAATGACCCGCTTGTACTCTCTATATACTCGGCGTTCTACAAAGTTTGTGGTGCTGCGCGGGCGCTGCGATTGTCTTCAGCATGGAGAATAAGGAGACACCTTATCAGGACATGTTTGGAAGTTATTGGGGTCTGATATCCGGAAGCATGGTGCTTGTACTTTTTATCATTTTTAACAGAGTTTCGGACTCGACCGAGACACCTGACAACTCTTTTGTATGCGACCACACTAAGAGGAGGTGTTGGAGAAGCCTGAGGTTTGAGCCTCATGTCTGTTGGATAGGAAATGGCGTATCTTAGGTATTTGTGCACAGGTGAGAAGTTGTAACGTTTGCTACTGTTTTACTTATATTAATAAATGCAAATACTTCCTGTGATAAATAGTAAGCTGGTTCCTGGACTACATGTTTCACTTCAAGTTTCTTCCCACGTATAAAATTTGATTGGAAAAGAACTTATTCCTCCTTAGGGCTAGCCCGGCTAGGGAGCCGCGGAAGTTTTAGTAGCAAAGAGAATTGCTAATAATTGTCGGTACCAAATTTGAAAAAGAAGGGTTCAACCATTTAAAAGGTTGGCACTAACAACTTATAAATCTCCACGCACCAAACCTGACTTTTAAGCATTTTTACAAAAAATTCTACTCCAGCTTCCCAAGTTCTACTTCCCAAAGCAAATCCGTTATTCAAAATGGCAGGTATTCTTAGAGCTCCTATCACCGATGGTGTCAGTACAAATGCACCCAACGAAGACTTTCATGTTAGCACCACTGCCACAACACCCACACCTACAGATGATGCTATTCCAAGCGATGCAACCACTATCGTCGCTCCTTTAGCAGACAAGCATACCCACACCGTCATTTTTCTCCACGGTCGTGAAGACTACGGCTGCGATCTAGCCCAATATTTCTTCGACAGCAAAGCGTCGGACGGCCGGACATTAGCTGGCATCTTCCCATCCATCCGGTGGGTCTTCCCGACCGCCAGACTTAGATACTCGGCACAGCGAGACTTTGAGTTCAGCAATAGCTCGTTCGCGGAAGCGCTGAAGGGCGAGGAGATTATATCGCAGTGGTTTGATGTTTGGGACATCGCGACGCCCGAGGATAGGGAAGAACTTATGATCGCGGGGCTGCAGGAGAGTATTGGAGATATTGTGCAGGTTATTAGAGAAGAGGCGCAGAGGGTTCCTTTGAGTCGTATTATTCTCGGTGGGATCAGCCAAGGTTGCGCTACTGCCATTCTCGCTCTGATGTACACCGGTATGGATCTCGGAGGTTTTGTTGGGTTGTCTAGCTGGCTGCCTTTTCAGAAGAAGATTGAAAAGCTCCCAGTTGGAACCATCGACAACAAGGACGAGGCTCGACACATTAAGGATATATTGAGTATGTCTCCAGATATGGACGCCGCGCTACATATCAAAAAGGCCAACGGCCCAGTTCCCAGAGACTTCGAACTTGAACCCGAGCCTGAAGAAGGAACAACCAACAGAACAGATGCAGCTGCAGATGCAGTCAATCTAGAAGCAAGCATCAGCACCTTATCAATAAGTTCAAAAGCTGCCAACAGAACTCCGGTCTTCCTGGCTCACTCGCAAGATGACGAGACGGTCCCTTTCGCCCTCGGCGAAGGCTTGCACCAAACAATCGAGCATCTAGGATTTGAGGTTACCTGGAAGAAATACGAAGAGGGCGGCCATTGGATCCATCCAAAACATGGAGTTGATGACATCTCTGCTTTTCTTCGCAGGGTCTTGGAATTCTAAGTAAACTGGTTTGTATCTTGTCTTGCGTGAGATATGTTTACAAAACTGTCAAATGACTCTGACCGCACCTGGGTCTATAAGCTAGTAAGAGGGAGAGAAACTCAGAAAAAGCAGGAGGGAAAAGGACGGCAGGGTTTGACTTGTTTCAATTTGTAAGATCCAAAAGAGATTCAGACTTTTGAATCCCAAATGTTAGCATTAGCAATTGCTTTACTTGTACAATAGTAGCCGTTGAAGCTCAAGTGCAATATTTTGCCATCGAGGCTAATTCAGTTGTTGCAGAGCTGATCAGAATTATGTGATTATTTTAACATCGCTTTACGTGAAATATTGAGAAATCGGCAATTTATCTAATTCCAAGTCATAGATAACGCTGACGAATTTAGACTATTAGTGCTTCACTCTTTAGTAATTGAATTAGCGTCAAGGTATTTCATGTTGCAGAAGGCTAAATTTTCCCAAGGAGAATGTTTCAAATAAAACATCGCCCTGCAGGGGCTAGAGGTAGATAGTAGGTAAAGAAGCGCATACCAAAGTAGTTATAAGATTCACGGTTTATGTAAATATCGTAGGCATGATCCCTTCTCACTAGCTAGTAGCTTTGTAGGACCTGATTCTGTTGATGTGTTCGGCATTATATGATATTCTAAGTGTGGATGAGGAAGCGGAGTGGTGGTGGTTAAAAGCCTCTTCGCTTAGTCATTCATTGCTACTCCGTAAGCACGTGATATTCATTCCGACAGTTTAAGCGAAAACCTTTCCCTCTGATTTTTAGCTCTACTGAACGAATGAATATTTATTGATGATTTTAATATTTCCACGCTAGCTTAGAGGCTGAACTTGCGAGGCTAAAGGATCTCTTAGAGTTACTTGAAACTACAATTTATCTTCTCTATATTTACTCTTTGATGCTCTAGAACATAAACGCCCGGGCTAGACTTTACGGTGACTGATTAGCTCGTTTTAAAAGGATTAGAGTAAGCCCTAATAAAACAAGCTTTCCCAGACTTCAGGAACCGAACTCCCCGCGATGTGATGACATCGCGAGTCGTCATCAGCCGGTTCAAGGGGGTATAAGGGGGTATAAGGGGGTATGTATTTGTAGAGGTACCAGTAGGTACTTAGGAAGACATACATTCCTCATTCTCATTCCCATTCCCCTTTATCCCTTTTATCCTTAAATCACAACAATTACAATCCCCCCTTTCTCTACTCACCACCCTGCCATGTGCCGCTGGTTTGCCTACATCTCCCACGAGGAGCCATGCCTCCTTGAGGATGTCCTCGTCAGTACGTGCTCCTAATCTTATCCTACACAAAAGCTCCAGAATCCAGCTAGCTAACGCCCCCATTCAGCTCCTGCTCATGCCTTAAGCAAGCAAGTCCACCAGCACTATCTGCCCAAACTCCTGTCCCATGACCCCGCCGTCCACGCCGAGCCTACCACCGAAGCCGAGATCACAGCTCGCAACCGTCTCTTCAACGTCGACGGCTTCGGCATGGTCTGGTACTCACCTGCCCTCACTGCCTTTTCCCCCTCCCCCGCACCCCCAGTCCTCCACCCCGTACTCTATAAAACCATCCAGCCCCCCTCCACGACGCCAACTTCCGTTCCATTTGCAGCAATACCGCAAGCAAGGTGGTGTTTGCTCACATCCGTGCAGCGACAGCCACGGCCATAACACCCATCAATAACCACCCGTTTACTTTCGGGATCCATACTATCATGCACAATGGCTATGTATCCGACTTCGCTGCTATAAAGCGGAAGATGTGTGAGTCGATGAGTCAGGAAGCGTACTCCCATATTGAAGGGGGCACCGATACGGAGCATTTAGCTGCGCTGTTCATGTCGATCTTGTGTCCAGCCTCGAGTCCGACGGTAAACGCAGACGGCATTCCTACAGCATGGGAAGAATACCACAGTCCGCAAGCCCTACGAGATGCGCTTTTCAAGACTATCGAAACCATAATTACCATCCAAACGTCCCTCCTAGGCTCCAAGGCCCAGCCAAACGATCTCAATATCGCCGTCACCGATGGCCAAAGCCTTGTTGCATGCCGCTTCCGGAATCACGCCACAGAGCAGCCGCCGAGTCTATACCACAGCACTTCCGCTGGAGTTACGCTCAACAGACAGTATCCCGACCACCCGGATGGAGCCAAGGGCCCGCATGGAAAAGGCAATGGGAAGAGCGCTAACGGGAAACAAGCAGCCAAGGGTGCTGAGGGACATAATCCCCACGCGAGGAAGGATGCTGGGGAGCATGGGAGGCATTTTATCATTGCTAGTGAGCCGACTACTTATAAAGATGCGGAGTGGGATTTGGTGGAGAAGAATCGAGTTGTTTTGGTGGGTAGTGAAGGTTTGATTGGAACTGAGGAAGTGAATTACCCTGGGGATGGGAAGGCAAATTAAGGTGTAGGTGTAGCCAAAACAAATTTAGTGAGAATGGAAATAATAGTCAATAGAACTAAGTTCTATAATAACCTTGCTTCGAAATTATGCAGGATTATATATATTTAGCAGCTTCAGAGTATAGTCAGCAAAGTTTCCAGTATTCATACCGCGTAGCTTCTATACAGTACAGTACCTTACCGGATTTTACCGGTAGCTTTTAACGGTCATTTTACCATAAAATGACCATTTTAATAGAATCACGGGCTAACCTTCATCTGGTCACAATACGGTTCCTAACGGTTAATAGACTTACCTATGTTTTATTAACCATAGTTCGGCTATCATATGACTGGTGCAGATGTGCTTAGTCAGCGCTGCAGCGTCCCTATAGCCACACTAGATTTAATGCGCAGCACCCCTAGACACCGCCCTTACTGCCATCTTTGCACACTTCACCTAGACTTAAAATCGCTTGAACCGACCGATTTTAGCATTTTATAAGTAGAAGCATAGAAATTCAAAGCGTGGGAGCAATCCTGAAACAGCGTAGACCAGCTTATAAATAGTCGATCTACGGTTGAAATTCCGGTATCTAAGTATAAGCTAGCTAAGCAATGGTTGGGAACCGTATTGTGACCAGACGAAGGGCCGTACCACGTAATCTTCTAAAAATGATTAAGCCGAATAATAATGTCCCAAAATTGTGGTACATTATTCAGCCACTTATTTCATCCACGTAGAGAACGTCCTAGCTAAGCGAATGTTCATGAGCAAAGCGAGCGCAGACGGAAGGAGTGAAGCAAGCTACAGTTTCCTATACATCATAGGTGCTAGCATGCACGTCAGCCTAAGTACTTCGTATACTCTAAATATCTGATTCATTCTAATGTTGTCCAGAAGTAATCCAAAAGCCAGGCACTGCCTCTCCGTCTCGACATACATTCGCTCTCTTTCGACCTCAACCAAAGCAACATGCAACCGGAGAATCAAACACCAATTGAAGAACACCCAGCAGATACACCGCAGCAGATACTCAAGCCACATGAAGTAGCTTTGGAGAAATGCTGGGTAGCTTGTGAGACAGGAGGTTTCACCCAGTTCACCAACCAGCTCAAAGAGTCTTTTGCCGAGCTGAGTGACGCCAACGTGAAAACTTTGTTAGGAATTACTGGAAACTTCGCTGACCATACTCTGAAACTGCTAAATATATAAACTAGCATATTCCACTAGTAGCGGAATTTCTCCAAACGTTTTAACCCTCTTTCCCTTGCCAAAAGCCATCCTCTTCTCTTCAACTCGTCCAGAATTTCCTAAACCCAGGTTCTACAACACCATTCAGGGTCTGTATTATCAACAGACCATCTCTCCATTATTCTACGAGCGGGCCGCAAGTGTTTCCAACGAATTCTCCCAGCAAAAATCGTAACTTCATGGAGCCGCGATTTCTGCGGCGCGCAGCTCCATCTTGTAGGGCTAATATAGTAGCCGTGGCCATCATTGTTGATTTGGTGGAGGCTAGTGGTGCGACCACGAGGAGGGCGAAGATGTAGGGCCCAATGGCCGGTTTTGTATATAGCAACATCGAGGGTCGTTTCGACGTCTTGGGGATTGAAGGAAGGGAATCGGGGCGGGGAACGCGAGAAACGCCTGCCAGGGCGGGAGGAGCACCGAAACCTGTACGGGGAGCGAATAATTCTTCTCTTCCTATATCTTGTAAGCAGTTGTCATGAAGGCTGTAAATAAGTAGTTACCCCATATCGTCGCAGACTGGCTGGCTGCCCACACACACAGCGAAAGCCAACAGTCAATTGTATAACAGTAAAAGAATAATGCACTAGTAATATCGAGGGCACTGCAACTGAATTTTGAATTGATATTGAAGTAATGTTCTATTGCTGTTTGGCCTACAGAAACCCAAGATCCTCGCAATCTGGCTGCAGTGCCGTAAACATAATAAAGTTTGGTACTTGTACTAGGTAATAGCAGTATCTGGAAGGAACAAGTCTGGTGAACCGCAGCTCATGGCCATATCGACCTTTTCGACCATCTTGTTTCGCGTAGCGCTAAACCACACCACAGTAATGCTCTCCACAATGCAGTTCGTTCCAATTATGCAGTCGCTAATAGGGTCGAATCGCACGTTCTACGCTTACACTCGGAGCTTCCTTAATAGGTTTAGATGCTTATCACTTCTATAGTAAGATAATGAAGCGAAGAGAAAGTAATAGGGGATAAGAGAGATTAATCTCTCTTTCTTAGAATAAGAGAGAGTACGCTTATACCTAACTTACACTTGGTTAGATTACCTATTATAGTAATGATCTAGGGATAGCTTCAAACGAGGGTCTATAATGATCTTACTTCCCTATAATATCACTTCCCCTGTAGATCACCTATAGCCTATTTAAAACCCCCCTCTAACGCTAGCTAGCTAATAGAGTACTACTATTCTTTCTCTCTAAAATTAGAGCTAAAATTGAAGCTATTTAGACTATTAAAATGCCTCCCTGACGTCTGCCTTAGCTAATTACTACCCTTAATATGTTTCGACCCCTTAATCCTCTTCTAGATAGGACTCCTCCTCCTATACCTCCTAATACCTTTGAAGAGAATTGTAATATTTGCTATAAACCCTATTAAATTGATAATTACTATCGAACCAATCGATGTAGTTATCTCTTCTACTTCTATTGCCTTTATAATTAGTATACTATATGCATTAGGGATGATAACATTATCAACTGCCCGAAATGCTATAAGCCTATTGATTATATATTACATGAGTACAGTCGATCTAGATCTAAGCTTAAACCTCGATATAAGCTTCTAATTGCGGTCTGATAGACTAGATCTTTAAGATTAGATGATTCTTTAACCCCTGCTTTTAAAATGCTATTGCTATTACTATTACTAAGATAGTTTTTAAGAGAGCGAACTATATTAGAAGATCGCGTCCTTAAATCCTTAAGTGATCGCTTTCTTTTAAGCTAAAGTAATCAACTTCTAAGCCTGACTTTACTTCTTCTAGTACCCTCCTTTAGTTAATAAGTGCTAATTTTCCCTATATCTTAACTTGCTCCTATAACCTAGGTACTTCTACTGCCTACTTAATCAAGCTAAGCTTGAAGTACTAGGATATCTAAGCTAAGATCTTCTTCACGTGCTATAACTAATTATCTCTTTGCTATAATACGTATAATGATCTTAAAATAGTAGCAAAAAGCAATCCTTAGCTTCAATCCTTTCTTTTTAATAGTCTCTTAAGAAGCTGCTTGAATTATAGGCAGTTAAGCAATCTAGAATCCATATTGCTCTTTGCTTAGTACTATTAACCGATATATAATTCGTCCCGAGTCTTTATATCAAGATCTAGAGGCAGGAAAGCCTAAGGATATTCGGGATTTAATTGCTATACTTCATGATATAAAGGCTCGATTTGATAGCAACTAATTGACTACTAATACTACTATAATGCCTGGAAATAGGGTAGCTTGTCGTCGTACTAGAGAGCATACTAAAGTTGATAAAAATCGTAATAATCTCTTGATAGATATAATATTAGCAAATTGGTAATATGCCTCCTAAAGTACCCCCTCTTAACCTCCTACTTTAGGTCGTCTATTACCTGCTTTAGCTTTAGCTTCTACTATTCCTACTTGCGCTACACGTCTACCGCCTATAATAGCTTTAAGAGGAGGTAATATTACTATTATATATTATATACCTGATATTCTACAGCTAACCTTCCCTTGGGAATTTGCTAGGGTCTTATCTAAGCGAGATAGGAACTTTAGATAGTCTCTAGTAGGCATAGAGCTATGGCTTAGATAGTAGATAAGAGTAGTAGAGTCTCTCAAGTAGGAGGTTAATCGTTTACATATTGAAGTCAGGAAAAATACTCTTCGTTTAATATGATTTAAGATAGGGATAGATTATTTTAGTAAAGGCATTAACCGTATTTATAATACACTTAATGTTAAGCATATAGAATAGGTTCTAGCAGGTCTTCCTACTAAGAATGATAAGAATTCGACTTTAAATGTATAGGATTTTAGGGGTTGTTTTTATTTTATATCTGCTTATCTATATACTTTAAAGTTATAGTAGCATATAATACTCTTTTGGTTTTAGAATTTTAGGATAATCTTATGCTCGTTTTAACTTGAATTTAGATCTAAAAATCATAAGTAAAGAAGATATAGTTATTTAATTAGATTATTTCTAAGTAAGCGACGGATATAAATATACTACGGAAGCTGTACTGATGACGGCGCTAAGAGCCGCTAATCGACCGCTAATGTAATGCTTAAATTTAAACGAGCTAATAAGAAGACGACCGAGGATAGACCGTCCCGAAATGCTAGGCTCGATTCGTAAAATATCAATACCATCACCAAAAACTACCTAGATTCCCGATCTAAAGTCGAGTATAAAAAAATCGCGGACTATACATTATTACTAGACAACTAGATAAGACGAAAGCGCTAGGAAGGATAGGTATATTAAGGAAGTGAGTTGGGTATAGTTATATCACTTTTGTTTTATCACTTTTATTCTACTAAATCTACTAGCTAAAATTGATTTTTTAGGGAAGAAACAACTAATTTAAAGGCCTAATCTCTATTCCTTGCTATTAATAAATCATTTGCTATTAATAAATTAGCTGCTATCAAGTCTATTACTCGTTCGTTTACTAAAAAGTTGATAAAAATCTAGCTAAAAGTCTCTCGATTTAAAGGTGAATAAATTTTCTTCGATTTCTCTAGTAAAAGTAGCTTAGAAAGCGCGAGAAGTTTGGTCCTTTATGTATTACATATAGTTTAGGTAGTAATCATTACTATTAACTGAAGATTCTAAGGGAATTAAGGGGTCTTTTATAGGGAAAAGTCTAGTAAGTTTTCAAATTAAATCTAATATAAAAAAAATCCTAAAATCTAAATCTTTTTATTATCTATGTAAATACTCTTCTACCATTAGAGGAGGACATTTAAACTGATTAGAGACTTAGTTTCTACCTCTTAAATAGTATAAAAGATTACTCAAAAAGATAGAAACTAGCTAAATCCTCCCTATACTTGAACATCTGATTCTTGCAAAACGCCAATTCTGATTTTAGGCCTAAGTCTCTAGTATAATGTAGTAGGCATGCTTAATAGACAACTGCTACTACATTATGATATGATTAAACTCTTCCTGCTTAAGAGTAAGAGGAGTAATAAACATCCTAGTAGTATTAAAGGTCCTAAAATATATAGCATTACTAAAAGCATAAGGTCGTCGCTTAACTAGAATATGCTTAAGAACCTCCTGAAGGATTTCGATAAGCCCTGATCCTTCTAATATTCTGAAATTGTAGGTTATAGCTAGATAAGGTCTAATATAAGATGAGATAATCCTATTAGGAGTAATGATATTTTGAAATTTGATCCTGTAATACTTATAATAAGGGTTATAAAAGGGATATTGCGGTGCAACGCTAGCACTTGGCTGATAGATCTCGCGATTTGTATTATTAATAAATCCCTAGATATAATTGCAAAGAGCCTTTTGTTTGACTATATCTACGTATGATTCGAGCTTCTCTGCTATAAGATGCTAGCGATCAAAAGTGAGGAAATCTATATATCGGTTTAAAAGGTACTCTAAAACGTCATTATATAAATGACTGATTGTTCCTTAAGAGAGATAGAAAATAGAGACTATATCAAGCTGCCGATTCTACGTTGCTAGTTGAAAAAGTAAGATATAAAAGGCTATCTCTTGAGAGGGATTTAAGTGATTCTGCTAGCATATATCTTTAAAATGAAGAAGTAGTAAGATATAGCGGATTTTATCCTTTGAAAATCTAAAGAACCGATAGCATTAAGCGTTAGACTAAGTGTTTAGATCAAAGGCTTTATAACGATTATATTAAAGAGGTAGGCGATATTATTAGGCATATCGGGGGAAGGTAGAGAAATCGTTACTATAATCTAGAATCTAATTTTGAATATAATGCTAGATAATCCGATTGCGGTACTACTCCTCCTGATTAAATAAATAGAGCCTAATAAGGGCAATAGTAGTATCTTTATCTATATTAATAGCTTCAATCTAAACAGCTTTAGTTAATAGATAAAATCAAGAGGAAGAGAGCAAAAAAGTTAGGGGCAAATAGGGGATAATCACCTGACGTCACAAACTAGGATTAAATTAGACCATATAGATCCTTTAATATAATCTAATAAAAAGTGCAAATCGATAGATTTCAAGTAATATATTAGATACAGCATTAAACTTCATAAGGTTAGATAATTCCACTTAATTGTGTAAGCGTAGAACGTGCGATTCGACCCCAATGACTCGCTATGATCACTCATCTGGTTGAGACATACCACCTGGACGTCAATGCTAGTGATGCATGTGACGACCTCAATGAACTAGATTGGGGCCGGTTTATAGATACGCCTGGATAGGGGTCACCACAAAACCCATGGACCCATGGGTACCCGACCATGGGGACCTATGGGTCGGGTCCTAAATCTGTAAGGACCTATGGGTCCTTATGGGTCCCCATGGGTCTTGCAGG
>QGMI01001195.1:0-11247 GCA_007821535.1 Lachnellula occidentalis | reverse complement strand
GGGAGGAAGGTTGCTATATCAGAAAAATAAGGGCCTATCCCTATTCTAGCTAGTCCGTTTTCGTTTTCATCCGATATCCCCTATAGCAAGAATAACGTAAGAAAAAGGGTTAAGAAATCTACGTTAGAATCGGCAGAAGTCCGGTACGTGAATTTCGGGACCACTCCGGCAGTTAGTAGTAATATATATAGAAATAGGAAGTACGCCCAGCCCGCGTTCCAACTTCCAACAGCATAGATGCAAGCGGGCTCCACCTTTCTGCTAAATAAGAAGATAAGGCAGGAGTGATCGTAACGCGGAAAATGGGGTCCAAAGTACCAAATACTAATAATCAGTCAAACTTACATTTGAGCCTCTCGACAACAAAGAAGTGTTACAGGAAAGAGAGGTTGCTTATTGTACTGTGTCTTCTAGAGTATAATTGTTTCAACTTTCAAAGGTACTAGATAAGTAGAGGTTGTGGTATTTATTTGAATAGGGATTTTGCAAATGCCTTTCCACTTGGGCTGGATTTGTTGTATCGCTTGACAAGGAATAGAGTTGTTCTGGCAGTATACACGCCATATCGGATCAGCCGAAATGCACATACTTCATATAAACTAAGATTCGGGGAATAATCCAACTTTGGTGCCTTGTCAAGTAGAAGCTGGCTATATCGAGATACTAATAGAATCGACGTAGTTATTTATACTTCTCAGTGTCCTAGACATGTAGTGATTTTGGCATAGAAACTAAAGAAAAACGTTGAATAATAAGAATGACGATAATATACGTGCATAGAGGATAATATTGTATCTTATTTACGAGGTATTGTATAAGTAAGGGTAGAGTAGTAATGAAGTGAAAGATCTGTGAAAGTTCTATTAGTTCTAGGACAATAATAATAACGTCAAATGACTAATACTAGACCCGTATTGTTCTAAATGATAGATACTAGACCTTTATTAATTTTAATAACTAAGACTAGACTCTTACTAAAATGCATATAGATTTAGGTGTATATACTTACAAAAGATATATACTACTTAGCGACAACTCTACTATAATGTATTATAATTACTACTATTAGTTTAGTATCTATTTAAGCATTATAGAAGTGTAATAAGAAGTTATATATAAGTAGTATAATTATGCTATTATCTCTATTCTCTATATCCCTATATCTTTATACCTTTACTATTATCCTTTAATTTCCTAGCTCGTTTTTGGTCTCTTTTAGGGTATCTAGGAGATATAGTAGGTTGCTAGTAATAAGTATGAATTAATAGTAGAATGACGATTTAGCTATATATTCAATGTCTTATAGGTAGAGTAGAAGGTTGCGTATCTACGTTAATAGGAAGTTGTTATACATCTTCATCTTTATCTATAGGTTGTATATTATTAAGAAGTTATTATATATCTACGTCTTTATCTTCATCTTTATCTATAGGAGGTTGCGCTACATTTATATATTTAATAAGAGGAGGTTCTTATATGTCTTTATCTTTATTTATAGGTTAATTATTAATAATATAATCTACCTAGTATTAAGGGATACGATCTATTAAGTGCTCTCGCCTATCTTATTATCACTTAAGCGCCTCTTATAGTAATATATGATCTTCTAAATCTTTATCTTTAACTAATAACTTATATAATAGGACCTCTAGCATCTATTTATACTTTACTTTTAATCTGCAAAACTGCGCTTCTAGTACTATATCTTATATTATATATTATGCCTTAGTTTCTAGCAATTAGTAGTTTTACTTTCGTATTATAGTACTAATTATAACGCTTTAGCAATGACCTTTATTCTCATATTACCTCTCTAATTGCTAATCCTTATCTAATTTCGCTATTATCTCTTATCTAGTCTATAGAGAATCTATTATTTAATGTCCTTAGTAGTCTTTTAGATATATAGAGTACTAGCTATATATATTACGTTTAGGGAGGAGGTAGATTGATTTTTTAAGGCTGATTCTAGCCTGATACTTATTATTAGTATAAAAACTATACTAGTAATAATATAATCATCAAGCGAACTTATAGTACTAGAAGATGCTTTTTATAAAACTTGTCTTTTAAAGTGCTTCCTTATATAACCTTATGTAGATAGCCTCCTTTATCTTTTCCTCTTATAATTAAAGTAGACTTTCTATTATAGTAGCATATCTCTCCTAGTATAATACTTCCTCTAGTATCTTATCTAAGAGTAGATTATTAGGCATATGGAAATCTAGTAGCTTACTTTAATATCTAGAGTTACTCTTCTTAATAAATAGCTCTTCTTCTTTATTATTAGTATTATTACTTACGTTTTATTATAAGATTACGTCTTTTAATATAATTAGTCTTAATATATTAGCAATAGGTTGACTACTCTTCTTATAAAGTTCCTAGTATCTATTAACATCTATATCAAACTTGGTATTATCTTTTTCATCTTTTAAAAACTTTAAAAGGTTTAATAAGTTAGAGGATTTAGAAGAGCTATCTTTATTATCCTTATCATTCTAAGCATCTTAATGTCTTTACGCTTTCCTATTCGCCTTTAGCGTATTAGTATATTATTATTAATTATGACCTAGTTTCTTATAAGTAGTATACTTATATATCTTCTTTATCTATTATCCTTTACAAATTTAGGTTATTAGAGGTCTACCGCGCTCTTATTAAAATTAGGAAGGTTTTACTTATAGATCTTATAGTAGATTATTTATTAGTATTAGTAGAATAGGATGTTAATATATTAATTAGAATGCTATTAAACTATACCCTAAATAAAACCCTCTTATTGCATTCTCCTTAAGAGATATAAAAGCAGTAGTAGTATAGCTATAAGGAGATTTAAACTCTTGAAACTAGTAATAGGTATAGGTTTTCTTTTATAGATTAACAACTTGACGCCTGCCTAATATAGATACAACTTAGAAAGTATTATTACTAGAAACTTCTACCTTATATTATATACTATATTATATATATTAGTTAAAGCCTTTAGCTATAACATTAGCTAAATGCTAGTTAATAGTAGGTTGATAGTAGAACTTATAAAACTTCCTTATTATCTATATATTAATCTTATCTAGTATCTTTAATAAAAGTATATCTTAAATATCGCTCTAGGCTTTATTAATTGCTTTAATAATATTTGAGGTATTATGATTATATCTAGCTCAAGGGAAATTATAGTATACCCACGTTATATAAGGAATAGCATAGAGGTAATTATAGTAGTTCTAGCTTATCTCCTTTAATGTATTCTAATAAGGTTTAGCCTTTTTATAGCTCTAAGCTTAAATAATTAGCTAGAAGAGCTTTTAACACTTTATTTTAAATTTAACGTAAATGTTATTAGAAATATGCTAGTAATAGTAAGAATGCTACGCCTAAGAAAAAATGTTACTAATGCTATTTATAAGACCCTTTTCCCTATTACTTATAAAAATAAGATAATCTTTCTATATCTTACGCTTGCTTAACTTTAGGAATATAACTTTATAATAAGTTAAGAAGTATCCCTACTAGTGTTTATCCTTTTTAAGAACTAAAGCTTAAGCTAGAGGGATTACCTTATTATTTATATTAATTCTAACTAGAAGAAGAAGAAGCATTTGATATTTTAATTAGGTATATATACTATTAATAGCAAAGAATTGTCGCAAATTTGTAATCGCTTCCCTATAAGCACTAAGTGCTATAAAGTAGGCCTAGAATTTCCTATTATTTTCATCTATTATTTCATTTAGTTAGAAGTAGGTATATATTATAAGATCTACTAATTTAAGAGCTTGAAGGTAAGCTGGAAATAGACTAAAAGATTATGTTTTATTACTATTAAGTTATTCTAGACACTTCTCTTTTACTTAATATATCTAATAATATAAGACTAAATTGCCTTAGGAGTTTCTTTCTTATACTATTATTATCTTAATCTTAATCTTCTAGTCTCTAGCGACATTATTAATATAATAAGGAATAATATACTACTCTAAGTAGCAATCTTTAAAATTGAGATAGGTAAGAAGTAGGCAAGAATGTAGCCTTTAAGTAATTATAGAGTAACCTTTACCTTAAGAAGTAGTAGTAGTAGTAATATGATAGTAGAAGGCATAGCTTATAGCTTTACTAAAATATTCTAAAACTAATCTAGTCTTATTATTATTCTTTAAAGGCGTATAAGATTCTCCTTAATCATAGATCTATCTTTTCATATATATTTTTACTATATCAAGTGATAGCCAAACTAGGCTAATATTAATAGGAATCGGTAGACCTTAAAGAGTAGGTATAAGGCGATTAGAGGATAAGGTATCCGTAGATTATTTATAGAAGTTAGTAATAGTTTCTATTATAGTAATAGCTATAAGTTAATATTATAATATTAATAGAAGTAGTAGTAATCTTAAGAAAAATTATTCTAAGTATAGGAGTTGTTATTATAGCTATATTAGCATTTAGGGATATATATATTATAGCCTACTTATACTAATATAAAGCTAATATAAGTGTAGAAGCGTAGTAACCATACTACATTAGCGTTTAGAGGTTATACGTATTACTTACTTAAGATAATATAAAGCTAATAGGGAGCTAAGAATAGTTGCTACTTACTTATAAAATGATTCTATACTATACTCCTTCTATATTAGCTTTATAGTTCTTTATAGTTTAGCGATATATAATAAAACTTAATAACTTCCTATTTAGGAAGAATAAAGTAGAGTACTATATTAGCGTTTAGGATTTTATATATAGCAGCCTACTAATTATAATATAGAGCTAATAGCAATATAGGACTCGACTAAGAAATAGAGAAGGAGGTATATAGTATAGCCTACTAATTATAATATAGAGCTAATAGTAATATAGGACTCGACTAAGAAATAGAAAAGGAGGTAATATAATAATTACTTAAAATTAAAACGTAAGACATACATAAAAACGCTTAAAATACGCTTGATAGAAATAGTTTTAGTATAATCTAATTACTAAGATATTACTCAAGTATAGAATACGCCCTACAACCTAGGGTTAATATGCTATTTATATATAGTAGTTATAGAAAATTTAGTAGGGAAGATTTAAAAGCTTGGCTAGCTAGCCCTATAAAGCGTATAAAGTTAACTATCTAAATGTAATATATAGTCTACTCCTTAAGTTAGTCCCTTAAGTAATACAAGTATATCATTTAGTATAGAGACCTACTTACTAATACTACTTACTATTAAATACTACTAGGTAAAAGCCTTAGCTTATAAAGCACTTAAATTAACCTTTAATCTCCCTTAAACTATTATAGTACTACTAGATCCTAGCAATAGACTACTAGGCAGCTTTAGTAGGATATCCCTAAAGCCTAGAGATAGTAAGTAACTATAATAATACTTATAATACGGCTTTGCAAATAAGTAGTTATATCTAAGCAAATAGTATTATATGTAGGCGCCTCCTATCTTTCTTACCTACTAGCGCCCCTCTAAAGAGATACCCTAGTACTCTAGACATAGGTCCTAATAGCACTTATACTTCTCTCCTTCTAATATCTCCTCTCCTAACCTTATCTCTATTATTATAGCTACTATACATAGGTAGTCTAACTACCCTAAATAAGCTAAAGTATCCTCCCTTTGATTCTACTACTTTATTATCCTTATAATGTATACCTATAGATCCCTAGGCATAATAGGCTATAAAACTACTAGAGTAATAGCTTTTCTAACTACTACTACTAGAATGATAGTACCTCCTACTATAACTATAAGAATAATAGTATTATCATTATTATTATCATCCTCCTTTCCTCTTCTACTCTACCTATTACTACTACTACTACTATTATTATTATTATCATTATTATTATTAGCTATAGGGGTAAAGCTTAGGTTAGGGACTAGGATTTAAAAAGGTGAAAGAGGAAGTAAAGGAAGTATAAGGATGATAGTAGCGTAGGTAAAATAGCTATATGCTATATAGAAGGTAGGAGGGCGGAAATAGCAAATGAATATAACTTATAGTTATAGACTATATAATATTAGCATATAGAATAGCATAAAGTTGATAGATAGAATAGTAACTTATAAGGACTCTTTAAAATACGTCTCTCTATAGGAGAGTAGGCTGATAGCTTCTTTAATAGCTTTAGCGTCCTTATAAAGGGGTACTAGCAAGGAGGTAGGGAAGAGGAGCGCCTTCTAGTATAGGGACATTATTATCATAGAGGTTGATATTAATATTAGTATTAATATTAGCATTAGTATTAAGTAATAAAGAGTAAGAAAAGAAGAAGGAATATTAAGAAGGTATTAAGACTTATATAGATTGATTATTTTCATTCTACTATCTATTATAGTCTAGTAGAATTTATATCTAGATTTTAGTTAACTAGATTTATAACTTAACTACCTTACCTTTACTATATAATCTATATATTCTATAGGTAGGATAATAATCTCTATAGCTAATAGATTATTTCCTATACTATATAATAATATGTCTAATAATTTAAGATACTTAAAGCATAAGAAGATAAAGTTATGATATTATAAAATAGTATTATAGAAGCTTAACCTAGTTAGTAAAGGCAGTATAGTATTTTACCTTATACTTATATTATAGCTATTTCTCTATTAGCTCTATATTTCTATAAGCGGACTATTATACTAGTAACCTCTAATACTCTAACCTTATATACTTTGCTATTAGCTCTACATTTCTATAAGCAGACTATTATACTAGTAACCTCTAATACTCTAATATTATATACTTTACTATTAGCTCTACATTATGATAAATGTGATAGTATGCCTATGATATAGTATAGAGTATATTAGCTCTATAAATATACAAAGTGCAATAAAATAAAGGTTAGATTTATAACTTAAGCTTGTTTATAGGTGAAAAATCCTTATATTAATTAGCCGCGTTTAGTAGCATATATAAACTTACTCTACTTTATATAAAAGCTTATAGTTGCTTATAAGATATATGATACTAAGTACTAGCCTATAAGATACATAATACTAAGTATAAGCCTTTCTAACCTACTTTACTTACATTTTCACCTCTAAAGATAGACCTTAGCACTTATAACCTTCTTATTAATAGTAGTCATAGGCCTTATATCTAGCAAACTCCCCTCCTAGGCCCGTTTCTATAATCATCCTAGCTATACTCTAATTTGCGATACTCCTAAAACCTAAAGGTAGTATAGACTAGGAACTCTCTTGATATATCCTAGATACTTCTTAAGCTTTAATAAAGAGGTAGGTAGATATAGTAGTTATGCCTAAATAGGTAGCCCTAGTTGCTATAAATAGTTCTATTTAAATAATAATATAAGAATAGAAAGTACTATAGAATCAATAGACGAATAGCTATTACTTAAAGAGGGCTTAGAAGGGCAATAATAGTATTAATTGTATAGCTATAGTACTATTATAAGGCATCCTATACTACTAAGTAATAATAGAACGATAGAGTAGACTTAAGATAAGATACATATTACGATTCTCTATAAGTATAATGACTTCTTTTTAATAACTCTATAACGTATTAGAGCCTAGGCACCCTTATGTAAGATAGGAAGTATCTTAGCTCCTACTAATACGACCTATTTAAAACTATACTATAAGGCCTACCTCTAAATAGCGTTAGCTCCGTTAATAATAGTACTTTAGAGCTATTAAGCGACAAAATTTCATAAGAGCTACTATGTAGCCTAGTGACGTCAAATTTCTAATATACTTATAGAAAGTAGGGTTACTAAAGGCTATTAGACTTATGCTTTAGCTAGCTTATATATCACAAATAATAAAACCTTTTACTACTACTTTCTAAAGTCTCTTTCTAGAAAATGAAGTATACTAGATTATAAGTACTAGTAGTAAAGTATTAAGTTAAAGAAAAGAAGTTTATAAGCTATAAATAGTTAATTAGATAAAAAGGTAAGAGTATACAAAGATAGAAGAGAATTATAATAAGTTAGAAGGTATCAAGTTAGTAGTAAAGAAGTTATTAAATAAGTAGCTACCCTAATAATAGTAGCGTCCTACTATTATCCCTAGATCTATAATATAGAAAAGGTTACTATAAAGCAATTACTAGTTTAATATCATCTTAGACATATGACCTACCTAGACTAAAATAACTATAATCCCTTTAACTTGATAACTATATTAAATAGTTTAATAGGAACTTAAGTAGTTATCTAAAGGCTAGCTTGAAGTAGTAGAGAAAGTACTAAAAACTATAGCTTTCTACCTCTTATATAATAATAAGAATGATAAAATGTAATATAAAAACCGCTATTATACTAAAGACTAAAACACTAAGGGGTTCTAATAGCTTAATAAGATCTTTAGTTTCCCTAGGATAGCTCCCTTTAACTAATATAAGAGAGTTTAGAATAAAAGTTATATATACTAGGTAATTCCTTTTAAAAGTAGCTACTAGGTACCCTAGATATAAGAAAGAAGTAGAAGGAGAAGATATAAAGTATAAGAGACTATTTAATAATAACCTAAATGCTAACTAGAATGTTAGTAATAAATTAGGATGATATAAGAGATATTACCTATAGCATTAAAAGGATAACTAAACTAATCTACTTTAAGGCTAAAGAAGTCTATAATAAGATAATATTAAACTAGAAATATTAGCAATAAATCAAAATGATAATAGAATAGGCTTATAATATTTAAACGATAATTAAACCAATCTATTTTAAGGCTAAAGATAGTATTAGAAGTTTAAGTTAAGATAACGACTAAGGGCTAAAGCTTGCTATAGGAATTACAATAGTAGTAGCTTATAGAAGTAGGCTTTCTAATAAGTAAAAGAAGTATTTACTTATAAGTAATACTTCTTAAAATAACATATAAAGGCGTCTAAGTTGGACTTAGTATATTAGAAGTTGTTAAAACTAGAAGGATTAGTAAGGATATAGTTAATAAAGGATTAGGAAGACTTTTAAACTAAGAATACCTTAAAAAGGGAAGAAGTTTAAGGTCTTTTTAGACTAGAGCTAATAAAGAACAAGCTAATAGGATAATGACCTTAGCTTATATTATTAGTTAAGGTTATAGGCATATAAGGTAATCTACTTACAGCTTGTAATAAATAGATAAAAGAATCTAATAGTATCTGCTTTCCTTTATAATATAGGCCCGTAGTACCTTTAGAGATAAGGGATTAGTAGAGGCTAAAGGCATGATATAATAGTAATAATGCTATACTAAAAGGTTTAATAAACCGCCTTATAGTATTTAGGAGTTAATATCTTATCTATAATAATACATAATCTTTAAAGGTTCCTAAACGAGCTAGTATTTCCTAAATAAGAAGCTAGTAATAATGTCATATACTCCTCTACTCTATCCTAACTATTAAAACCTTATAGCTATATTAATAATAGGCTTAATGTAATAGTATTATAAACGTTAGATAATATAATAAGTAGTAAAGGGAATAGACTTAGGAAATTTAGGAAATTTAAATTTATATAAAGTTAAGAAGTTATAACTAAGTAAGTATATTATTCATTTTCTAGTATAAAATTAGCATTAAAGCAAATAACAATCTCTAAAGTATATACTAGGTAAATAAGAACTAAGAAGGGCTAAAGCTAAAAGTGATAGTGCAATTAATAAAAGTGAGGGCAATACTATTAAAAGCGAGAATATTAAAGTCTAGAAATTGTTAATATTATTAAAAAGCTATAGGAATAGTCGTATTTATATAAAGTTACTACTAATTAGCTAACTCTCTAGTAAATTAGAGAGCGAGCTAGTAATATTAAAACTATTAATATGCTTAAAACTTAAAAATATTAAAGGTCTTAATAGGTTTAGTAAATCGAAATCGATAGATCGAAATCTAGAACGCATTATTTAATACTATGATAATAACTAATTGCTATCTAGATAAAGATAGAGAGAGACATGAAAGCTACTATACTATAAAGACATATTAGAGAAGTATATTACATAATTAGATTAAAGCACTTAGTATAAAATATAAGACTTAAGTATTGAAATATTAATAACGTCTAATCTTAGAATACTAGTAGTAGAACTAAGATAAAGTAATAAACGACTAGAAGGTATTAATAGTAAATAAATAGAAGGCTTGATAGTAATAAAGTTATAGAAGAGATTAAAAATATTAAGATGCTAAGATGTAGGAAGTTGTAAAGTTTTAGGAATAAGGAAGTATAAAGAAGGTAATAAAGAGGCTATATTCTAAATTCGACTTAGCGCTACTATTCACTTGAAAAGGGGAGCATATTTCGTCATTTCAGTCGGATTCTCCTATGAATGCTTATTATAAAGTATTTCTTTATGTTTTCACTTAATTTTTAGTAGTAAAAACACCTTCTTTTATATATTACTTAGGATAAGTAAGTTGTTCTATAAGTACAAAGCGCTTCTACATTCCTATTAGCTCTATATTACGAGGAGTAGGCTAAGTATAACCCCTAAACGCTAATATAGTACTTAAGTTTCCTAAATAGGAAGTTACTAAGTTTTATTATATATTACTAAACTATAGAAAACTATAGAGCTAATATAGAGGGAGTCTAGTATAGAATGACTTTATAAGCAAGTAGCGACTATTCTTAGCTTCTTATTAGCTCTATACTATAATATAGTCTACGCTCTAATATTCCTATTAGCTCTATATTACAAGGAGTAGGCCAAGTATAACCTCTAAATGCTAGTATAGTACTCTACTTCCTACTTCTTAAATAGGAAGACAAGCGCTAACTTTTATTACATATCGCTAAACTATAAGGCTAATATAGTATAGAATTATAGTTCTAGAGTATAAGTAAGAATATATTATGCTTTTTTAGTAAGAGTCTAGTCTTAGTTATTTAGAACAATATAGGTCTAGTATCTGTTATTTAGAACAATATAGGTCTAGTATTAGTCATTTGATATAATAATAATAAGAAAATAATAATGCAAGATTCTACAAGAAATGGCCCTATCCTAGAATTGATTAGTTACTTTGACTACTATCCTGATTTGGACTATTTGCTCTAACTAGGGTAGGCGAAGTCTACTAACCCGCAATATCAGCGAAAATAGGAAAATAGGAAATAGGAAATAGGATTTAAAATTTTAAATCTTTAATTAAGTAAATAAGATACTTTATATAGCTATTATCTATTATAATAATCATATACCAAATCTAATTAAGATACTATTACTACGATTTTTTTTTTTAATTATATTAATTACTAGTACTTTTATA
>QGMI01001194.1:0-11253 GCA_007821535.1 Lachnellula occidentalis | reverse complement strand
CGGCTAGGCCTATAGAGCTATATAATTGAGGTAAAATTGAGATAATACTAGTACTTTTAATCGTATTTAGACTAGGAAAAGCTATTAAAGATATTAAAAGTACTCTCTAAAATCATACCCCAAGTAGTAGAAGTACCTATATGCTCTCTTTTTAGCCTCTAGCCTAGAAGCTATCTCCTTTATTATATCGTAGAGAAATGCTTCAAAATTAGTATATAAGCTATTATCTTAAAAGTAATAGTAATATTAGATATATGCCTTTAAATTATAGAAGCTCTCCTTAATAGGATTTAGGAAAGGAGAGTAAGGAAGTAGATACTTTATATGAACTCTCTTTATAGTATAGAGGTCAACTACATACTAGTTCTAATAGATTAAAGCATTATCTATAATAATAATATCGTAAATCCCCTTATTAGGCCTATATTACGATAGAATATTATGCTTAAGCTACTCCTTAAAGATAATAGCTATAATGCCTCCTTTAAACATAATAGGCTTTAAATACCTATTAATTGTATACCTAGGTAATACTAACTATTACTCTATCTTTTATAGCTATTTCCTCACTTTAGGAATGACTCTAAGAAGTGCCTATCCTTATCTACGATCGCTAGTTCTTTTATTAAATGTAGATTTATCTAAGAAGACAAGTTGCTTAAGCTTCTAATCTATAGACTTCTATCGAAATTCCTATATAAGCTTTATATCTCTCTAGGTAGTAATAAGGCAAACCTTCTTATTTAAATGCTTAAGAGACTTATAGAGCTTAGAGACCTGCAATTAATATAATTAAGTACTAAATTCTATATATATATAGTCTATAATCTTATCTTAATAAAGTGTAGTATCCTAGGCTAGTATCTCTACTACAAATTCCTTTATAGTAATAGTAACCTTAGGCTTTCTTCTAGAGCAAGCTTATAGATCGACTCCTAATATATTCTATACCTTCTAGCCTTATTAAATGTATTATATAGTACGTAGTATTATAGAAAACTCGCTTGTAATTTACTTATTATCAACTTTACCTAATAGTCTAATAAGATATTTAATAGCTTTACAAGTAGCCTTTAGAAGGCATAATACTATAATGATCTTTAGTAGATAGTTAGTACTAATTAAGGGGGTCATTTTAAGCCTATACTTACGTAATTCAAAGTAGTATTTATAGTGTTATTACGATTTCTAATATAGAGGGGATATAATATAGGGGTAGAATAGAAAAGTAAGTGGAGAAGCTAAATTTTCGGCAAAAGGACGCTGATATTGAATGGTACTGTATCGAGATTCGTGGGGCTACCCAGCATCATCTCGTCTCCACGATCTCCTCACCTGCCTCAACCTCAACCTCAACTCACCTACATACTCCTCCCCCCAATAGTTCTTGCTGGACCGTCGCAAGAAACCTCTTGTCTCGAACCCGCCCACATTCACGCAGGAGGCAGGGTTGTATTTTTACACCAATCCCTAAAGGAACTGTCTCGGCGCGGACCAGGGCAGCATCAGGAACGCGCGCTTTTAGTCCGTCAACACAACTCAATTCTGGCCCGTAATCTGCATCCACGACACTGCCGACATTCCAGTGCAACAACTTCCACTTTGTGCCACCTTTTACCGAGTTGTACAAATCTAATCTTAATCTCTCTGCGCAAAAGTACAAGTATTACACGAACATCACGTCTGCAAATCTCGTCCTGGCTCCGTACCACCAACAGGACTGCGGGGAGTGTTTGGAGACGGGTGATTTCCGAAGACAATCTTCCTTTCAAAGGCTGTCCTTTGATTGGAATTGTTCTGTCTGAATTCGTCGAGTCGCCATGGCTACCTCGCTGACTCCCCAGGATTTGGTGTTCGCTGAAGCACAAGAGCAGAACGACCCCTTCTTGTCCAGTTCAACAAGCTCGGCGCACCACCGATTCTCACATTTCGACAGCCAGCTCTTTGCTCTCGGGCCAACCACTTCTCCGGAACAAGCAAAGCGGGCATTGGAGGCACACCTTGCCCAGACCGAACAACGAATTCAAGACGCTTCAAAAATCGGAACTACCCTTGTACAACAGCGAAAAGAGCTAGAAGATCGGTTGAAGGAGGTCGAGAAGCAGCAAAGCGAAGGGGACATCACGCCCGAACTGCGGCAAAAGCTCATTGATATCGAGAAGGAATACAATGAGGTTGGCCGCGAGAGTGCGAGGGCGTTTCTGCCAAAGTCGAGAGTATCAAGTGGTGAGATTGGGAATTCGCCATATACAGGTGAAACAAAGGTATGTATATTACTTATTTTCACATGAATTAGACATTACTGATCTGCAACAGCGTGCTGCAAGCCCCTCGAAGTTCGAAAGTCAAGCCACCAACTCGCCCTCGAAACTCAACGTTCCTAACAGTAGACGCCAACGAAACCAGCCCTCGAATCGTGTACACGACATAGAGTTTGCTACCGAAATTAGTACATCTCTTTTATCGCAAGTCAGACATCTCCAGGCTCTGTTGGCCGAAAAGGAAGAATCATTGAAGACTGTGGCTTTGGAAAAATCAAGGTTAGAGGATGAGGCAGAGGGGTTCAACCAGCGATTACGGAGCCTTGATGAGAGCGAACAAAGGTATAAAGACGAAAACTGGAACTTGGAGACTCAGATTCACGAGTATTTGGCTACCGCGAAAGAGGCGGCGGACAGGGAAAAGAAGTTGTCCCAAAGCCTGAATACTTCGCAAACCGAGAAGAGCGCTGCACAGAAGGAGCTCGATGAGATTAAATTGAGCCACGCAAAGCTATCCGAGGACCATACGAATACTGTCAAGCATCATGATGTGGAGCTGGCTGCTGTCAAGCGGAATATGACTGTAACTGAGAATGAACGCGGGGCGTTGCAACGAAAGATCGAGGATTTGACTGGCCAAAATCAGGAACTTGCCAGAGCTGTTGCACATCAACGTGGAAGACTGGAGGATAAGGACCAAATACGAGGACTCAGTGACGAGGACTTGCAGACTGCACATGACGACGTCACGCCTGAACCTTCTCCACCAGCCTCTCCAGTCAAAGGGACTCCAAGGCACAGCATGTTGGAATCTGAGACGCTGAAGAGTTCTTTACACCATGCACATCGAATGATCCAGAATCTGAAGGGGAACATCCATCGGGAAAAGACAGAAAAGTTAGAATTAAAGCGAATGCTCCAGGATGCCCGAGACGAACTGGAGTCCAGCCGAGCGGCGGTGATGGGATCTGCAAACGGCAAGAGAAACCGCAAAGTAGACTCAAAGGAGTTCAAGAAACCCGCTAAACCTAGCCAACTAGGAGGATTGAGGGGTAGTAGAAGCGAGGTTTACTTTGATGACCTGAATTGGGAGGAAGACAATGGGCAAGCAAGTCCAAGTCACTCGGCAGCAGTCACTGCTGACCATATTGCCGTGGGAGCTGCTGCTGGGGGTGTCGCTGCCCGCCCCCTCAGTGATCAATTTGAGACCGCGAATGAGACAAGCGATGCTGCATTCGAGACGGCCAATGAGCGTGCTACAGAGACTGACGATTTCCAGACTGTCAATGAAGGCACGAGTGGCAGTGAAGAGCTGACTGAAACAGAGGGCAAAGCGGGCAGTCCATTCCGCAAGAAGCCTCCACCTCTTTCTCTGACCAAATCTAGAAATCGCCAGTCATTCCAGAGTACAGCCTCAACTTCTGGTGAAGATTGGGATAATGATGAGGTCAAAACGCCAACTGCTCAACCTCCTGGACGTCTCAGATTGAAGGTTAGCCGTGGGGGTAACCGACGCTCTAGAGTTGGTAGCCAAGAACCATTTCAAAATAGCCCGGTCAGCTTTGCAAACAGCAGTAGAGAGAGCACGCCTGCACCGGGTGGCCAGACCTTGTTTGCTGAGCTTGGCGATATGGGAGCAAGTGACGAGGAGGACTCATTTCAGGGAACGCCAGGCCGTAGGTCCTCTTCGCATACCGCAACATCAGTATCCAGACCTTCCACTGCAAAGGGTGTTCCCGCACCTATTGCTATGGCACCACCTGTACCAAAACTCCCTATGGTTGATTCTGCAATGATGACTGAACCATGGGAGGCGGGGCCAGAACCAGAACCAGTTACACCCCAGACTGCGGTGCCTTACCTCGCGGGAATCGGCCTCGCAGGCGCCGCTTTCACAGAGGCTGCACATCTAGCGAGTGATACGCGTTCTTCAAGTGGCACTCAGGTCAATATTTCTGATGCTGCAAGCCAATGGCATGAGGAACAACTCAATAATCAGCTTAATGGTCTTCTCCGGGTTGATTCTCAAACAGACGCTCGACCAATATCAACTTCAACGTACAGCGACAGGAGCTCACAGTATGATCCGGAACTCATGGATGAGAAGCTCGCCAAATTCCCATCTCCCCCAATGTCTCGTGCGCATACCCCGATGGTAAGCCTGTCCGGGCTTCAGAATGTTGCTGCTCCTTTGACAATGTCTACAATCCATTCTGAACAAGTCGAGCCGACCGAGGCGCAGTCTCCTATCCTTTCAGATCCTTTCATAGAACCGCTACTAAGCACGCCAAAACAAGCTCCAGTACCTGCTCCGCTGGTTTTCTCATCAATCCAGTCTGTCGATACAGAGCCAATCACGCCACTCTCACCCCGAAGCCCAAGAAGAGATGCTGTGATGATTCCTCATGACGAGTCTGACGAAGATGCTTCCGCCCAACAAGAAGACCCGGAGACACCCAAACCTAAGTTCCTAGGGTCTGTCTTGGGCTGGAATAAGAGCAAGACCCCTGTAACACCAATCATTGCCGAGGACGAGACTCGCCAGTCGCCTAGCAATTCGCCTATGAATGATACTCCAGACTCTCAGCGGCCATTCAAAGAGCTATCTAGCAATACTAGTAGCAACGAGAGAACCGCCAGGAAGATTCAAGTAGAGACAACTGATGAAAGCTCGCAGACTGCCTTGACAGCAGAACAAATCGATGAAATGCTACGAAACAAAAGACAAGCGGCAATTATTGCTGAAGATGGTCAAAAATCGCCCGTTTCCGCTCATCATTCTGCTACTCTCCCTCCAATCATTCGAGTTCGCAAGTCCCAGGAGAGCATTGGAAGTGTAGGCCGCGCGAGGTCAAAGATGACTGAGCCCGACGATCCACATGACACTGTTGCTCTCCCACCTAAGAGACCAACTAGTGCCGGGAGCCAAAGAAACGGATCCATTTCAAGCATTCATCCACCACTGCCTGCAGACTCTAAGAGAGTTATTGCTGCCGCCGCCCAGCGTAGCGGCTCATCTAATGGTGCTCACACTCCAGGTTCCATGGGACCTCCCTTGCTTCCTGCGAGTGCTTACAGAGCCAACACTCCTTCATTGAGACCTCGTACACCTAGTCAACAGCCCCCTATGAGTCCAGCTTCATTGACAGAAGGTCCAACTCCACGAGCATATCACTCTTCAGGCGGCGCTTTACAATCGCCTCCTGGAACTGCTAGATCCAGACGGTCATCTGTGACATCATTGCGTCTGAGGTTGACACGCGTTTCAACTTGAGATCAGGAATGCCGATGCCACACGGTCTAGAAGCTGGTACTGATCCCAGAATGATCAATGCCATCACGCAAACAATGATTGGAGAATATCTCTGGAAGTATACCCGAAAGGCTGGTCGTGGAGCAATGTCAGAGAACCGACATCGTCGTTACTTCTGGGTTCATCCGTATACCAGAACACTTTATTGGAGCGACCGCGATCCAACATCAGCAGGCCGAGCCGAGTTGAAAGCAAAGAGTGTTCCAATTGAAGCTGTCAGAGTAGTAACGGACGACAACCCAATGCCTCCCGGCCTTCATCGTAAGAGTCTAGTCATAATGACCCCCGGTCGTGCTGTCAAGTTCACCGCAACCACGGGACAACTTCATGAAACTTGGTTTAACGCATTGTCTTACCTACTTCTCAGAACTGGCGAGCAGAAGGGTGAAGATGCTGCGGATCTTGCCAATGGATCTCTTACGCATGAAGATGTGTCTGAGCTCAACCATGGATTTGGAAACAACAGCACACGCCGAGGCCCAGCATCACTTTCATCATACAATAGTCGCACAACCCGTAATACTTCACCCGCGCGCAAGTCTGTTCGAACATCAATGAACCAGACTCCACTTGTCCAAGCATCGACATCATCTCGAAACCCGAGCGGAACTTTGTCGCGACTAAGTAACTATTGGAAGCAGGGAAGCTCCACAAGCCGACAAAGCGCAGGGAACAGTGGCAGTTTTTACGAGGCTAGCGAGGTGCACGACAGTGCGGAAGACCTGAGGGCAATAATCGAGAAGCAAGACCGGGATTCTGATAGGCTCGAGAATGTACGAGCTTGCTGCGATGGTAAGTCCATACAATCACATCATCCAACTTCAAGGTTCTAACGTGTCTATAGGCAAACACGATGTTGGCCATTTGCACACCACCAATTCTGGCAGAGGACGTCATTCCCACACTGTGGGACACGCTTCAGGATCAACACAACGATCCGGGCGGTCCCAAGCGCAAGGCCGAAATAGTCTAATGCGGCGCACCGATTAATCACGTTCTACTACAGTCACCACCCCAAACCAGGGACATCTCTTTCACGAAGTTTATGTTTTCCTTTTTCATCCTACACAACAGAATCCGCGATCTACGGAGAAGCGTCTCATGAACGGCTGTTCCTGATTTTACGGCCATGGACTTATAGATCAACCGCGATCACATCTCACCTTTTTCTTATGTGTTTTAATGACTCGGGCGGAAGATAAGATAATGGACAGATGCGTCAAAAGCATAACTCTTTTTCTTTCCCTTGTATGTGTAATTGGTCGAAGAGGGCCGTGGATACGGATGCAGGATGAGAATGGGATAGTGAAGGTTTTGACTTGAATATACCCGAGCTTGCAGCACACATTATTATTGAGCGTCCCTTCTTTCGAGCTTCGCTGTTGTACTGGTAGATAATTTAACCTAGCATGTTGGTCGGTTCTGAATTGAGGTTATCAAGAACAGTCCTATCCATGTCACCTTGACTCACGTGGTGAATCCTCCTGCCTACACTTTCTCTCCCCCTTCTCGTCGATATTTCCCATCTCCCCAACCCCAACCCAATCACCGCTATTATTTTAGTATCTTTAGCACTTACACAAAATCCTTACCCCACAATCACAATCACATTCACAATCACAAACAGACCCTTGACCACCATGTGCACAGAAACAATCTATCATCCACCAACAAACGCTGCATCTGCAAGAGAAGCACCATCACGTGTCCGAACGCCCAGCTCTCACCTCCCGAGAAGAAGATGCCGATGTTCCCGACGTGTGGGTTACTAGGAATGGTGAGATGGTGGCGAGGGGAGGGAAGGGAAGGGGCAAGGGGTGTGAGAAGGCGTGAATTTTTACTCTCTTTCTTTCTTTCTTTCTTTCTTTCTCTCATCCTTTTTTTCTTTTTTTCTTGCTGTTTACTTCTTGCTGTGAGTCGGGGCAGGTGTGTGCTAAGTTGTGTATGCGTGGCTAGGAAGAAGTGAAAGTTGATGTGCTGGTTCCTTCTACGTGTGTTGAAGTAAGAGCCGTATTTTGGGATAGGGTTGCGGGGGGAGACGCATGGGAAAGCAAGCGGTTTTCGTTACGTTGTTGTGGGTGGACGTGGTATTTTTATGGAGGAAACTGTTGGTATCACAGGTAATAGATGTTAGATCACTCATACTACGTAGTAAGACTAGTCATTAGTTCTAGTTGATATTGCTTAGCATTAATAATAGTCCTACATTATAGAGGTTAAGTCTCTATACTACTAACTTAGTACCTGCTAAGTCACATGACTGCAAAGCAGCATATAGTGATCCTAATATCCTAATACTAGCAACTTCTCTTTTATTACTAGTATTGCCTTATTAGGATAGAGATCTATCGTTTTCTTCCTATGCTAGTATATAGTCTATTGCACCTTATATTGCCTATATAATATAGGTCTTGTAATAATATAAGGAAAAGACTTTATTATAAGGAAGTACAGCTCAAATGAATATAAGAGAAAAATGTAGTTTAGATACAGCTAAAGATTAAATTAGCTAATAAGAGTACTAGAAAGGATCTAAGAAACTAATAAGCAACTAATAATAGTTAGATCCTTAGGTTGCTTAGAATCATATATTAAAATCGCTATAAAAGCTATCATAGGAAGAGACTAATATAGTTAGCCCTAAGGCTCTATAGTCCTTCTATTTGCCTATCTCTTAACCTATCCTTCTACTCTTATAGTAAGCTTATTCTTATTAATTAGCTCTTCTAGCGATCGATTTGGATTAGCCTTCATTATTATATCTACTAGATTATCCTTGCTATTAATCTAATAGATCTCATATAGCTCTCATTCTTTATATAATTCCTATAGACTTATAATATCAATTATTAGGTACTTCTCCTTAGTAGTACTAAGCTTAATAAGGTATTCATAGAGGGAATAAGAGTCTATGTAGACGATTATCTCAATTAAAGGCATTCCTAACTCCTCTATAATATACTTTAATATAATGCTAATCACAATTCCTATATCTATACTAGCTATCATTCTATAGACTTCTAATATAAGACTACTTCTTATAACTCTCTTACTTTTTGTTAAGCTCTAATATACTATATTTCTACTAATAGTAAACTCGCCTAGCTCTTGTATATCCTTATTAGCTAGTATAATAATAAATCCTAACTAGGAACTTAAATCTTTATTATTTACTAGGGATCTATTAATAAAGATAAAGAGTCTAGCTATTAGGAGATATAAGGGGATATAATATAAACTTCTATTAAGATTATTTTTCTACTAATTAAGGCGTTTATTAAGTACTATGATTTCTATCTTATTAGAGTCTTAATGCTATACTACTACTAATAGATCAAAGGAGGCTTCTAGCTAGTAGATTAATGCGATATAGGTGCTATATATATACTATTATATATATACCTACTTACTATTATTTATCTTAGTATTAACAAGTTCTAGCTTCTTCTTCTACTTCTTCTAGCAAAGTATAAGGTCCTTCCCTTTAATTAATAAGATATAGCTATTAAAAATAAGAGGATTCTCTCCTATTAGCTTTTCCTTCAGCTTTGCCTTTAATTTAGCCTTAATAAGCTTATCGTCCTCTAGCTTAACAAACTTCTTATTATAGAAGATTAAGGTATTATCTATCTACATTCCTACTATTACTACCCCTTAGCTATTCTAGGTAATCATAAAGTAGGAGTTATATATTAATATCTGTATTATAAGCTTCTCCTTATAATGCTTATAGTACGTCATATACTAGTAGGTTCCTACCTCTACAATTCTATATAGGGGTTTAATTACTACTATAATAGTCTCCTTAGGATAGAGGTATTAGAATTGTAATAGTAAGTACGCTAAAATTATTCGTATTAGCTCTAAATTTAATTAAGTATATGCCTACGTAATATCCTATAGCTATAGATTAAATACATTATCTCTAATAAGTATTAATAAAGGAGTAATAGCTAGAATCACACACTAGCTAGCGCGCTAGATTATTAGGGATTATATTAATATAAACTCCTTCCCTTAATCGCTATAGCCTATAATTACAAGTCTTGATTTCTTATAGGGTTTATTAATTGCTTTTCTCTTAATCTTATTAATAAGTCGTACTTTAAAAATATATATCTTCCTATACTTCTAGGGGTCGTATATCTTAAAGTAGAAGATACCTTAGCTAAGTAATCCCTCAAATTTAGTTATTTATAAGCCTTAGAATAGCTTCCTAAGAGTAGTAATAACTCCCTACTAGCGCAACTTTAGTAATAGCTTAAGGTTATCCTTCTCCTTCTATATTATAAATACTATAGTAACTTAGGTACCCTACTTAATTACGGCGATATAGACTACCTTATTATCTAGATTAGGGATAGTATAGTACTTATTCTTTAAGCCTTTTAGGCAGCTATATTATCACTTCTAGATAAGTATATTACGCTATCGTTAATATACTAGGAATAGCTCTCTATCTTTATCTAAGTCTAAGAGCATTATAGTACTACTACCTTTAGCTACTATAGCTTCTTCTACTTACTAGATATCTAGATCGATCTCTCTATCTACTTTATTACTAGCCTCATTAGTCTAATACTCTCTAATAATAGTTATATAGAAGCTTATAAGTCTATTAGGGAGCTTAATAATATAAGTCTCTCCTTTAGTAGAGATAAGCTTAAATGGTCCTATCTAGCCCTTACTTTCTTAGAAGACGTAGACTTCTAATTAGAAGAGAAGAGCTAGGGTACCTGAAGTATCTAGTCTATTATATATATTAAAGGTATCCCTAACCTAATACTTAGCTTAAAGCTTTTATACCTTATAGGTTGCCTTCTAAATTGCTTTAGCTTATAGTACAATATTAAGAGACATAGGAGAGTCTTCTATAAGTCGTAGGTAGGCCCTAAAGATAAGAAGAATAGGCACTAGCCCGTTCGGGCCTACTAAATCGTTTACTGACTTTATAGCCATTTATAGTATCTTCTCGTTATCTAATACTAGTAGTACTAACTTTATAGCTATAGATTTCTACTAGTATGCTAAATTAATAGGAATCTAAGTTAAGTAGGTCCTAGTAGAAGCTTATAATATAGTTAAGAAGGTTAAGAGATATTATACTCCTCTTTAATATACATTCTAGATCCTTTAAAGCGAATTATAAGAGATATATCTACAAAAATTTTTCCTGTCAGCCGAAAATGATATTGCCAATAGTACTAGCTAGCTGCTATTTGTATTAGGCTAGTAGATTATCTATTACTCTAATAATTATTATCTAGTAGTACTTAAATGAACCGGTTAGCTACTCAATTATTATAAGTCAACTAGTTTATATCCTAATCCATATTACTATTAACATATTAACTAGTTTATATCCTAATCTATATTGCTATTAATATGTCAACTAGTTTATATCTCAATCTATATTACTATTAATATGTCAACTAGTTTATATCCTAATCTATATTACTATTAATATATCAACTAGTTTATATCCCAATCTATATCGCTATTGATATATCAACTAGTTTATATCCTAATCTATATTACTATTAACATATTAACTAGTTTATATCCTAATCTATATTACTATTAATATGTCAACTAGTTTATATCCTAATCTATATCGCTATTAATATATCAACTAGTTTATATCCCAATCTATATCGCTATTAATATATCAACTAGTTT